>WKFP01014321.1:1778857-1792237 GCA_011057875.1 Pterocles orientalis | reverse complement strand
CTGTCCTTCCTGAACTGAGGGGCCCAGAACTGGACACAATATTCCAGATGAGGTCTCACCAGGGCAGAGTAGAGGGGGAGGAGAACCTCTCTTGACCTACTGACCACCCCCCTTCTGATACACCCCAGGATGCCATTGGCCTTCTTGGCCACGAGGGCACAGTGCTGGCTCATGGTCATCCTTCCGGAGAGGGCCCACATCTTCTCTAGTCTTCCTTTTATCATCAGTGTATTTGTAGAAGTTCTTCTTGTTCCCCTTAACGTCCCTGGCTAGATTTAATTCTGTCTGGAATAGACACTATTAGTTAGAATTTCCTAACCTGATCCCTGGCTGCTCAGACAGCCTCTTTGTATACCTCCCAGCTGACCTGTTCTTGCTTCTGCTGCCTATAGATGCTCTTTTTGTGCCAGAGCAAATCCAGATGCTCCTTGTTCATCCACGGAGGTCTCCAGGCGTTCTTGCCCGTAATTGATTGGTAATAAATTAAATTGTTTTTTTCCCAGTAAAATCTGGTTTGCCTGTGACAGTAATTGGTGAGTGATCCTTCCATGTCCTTAACCCATGAGCATTTCATTGTATTTTCTCTCCCCTGTCCAGTTGAGGAGAGTGAGTGATAGAGTGGCTTTGGTGGGCATCTGACATCTGGCCAGGGTCAACCCACAAGTATATACAGGATGTTACTGAATAGCTTAATGAGGGGACATGTACTCATATTTTTTTTTTAAATATAGAAAGTTCTATGTGTTTTAGCACATGATAATGTGACCCGTTTAGTGGATGAGGGAAAGGCTGTGTATGTTGTCCGCCTAGACTTTGAAGAGCCTTTGACACCATTTTCCGTGGCATTCTCCTGGAAGACACTGGCTGCTCATGGCTTGGATGGGTGTGCTCTTTGCTGGGTTAAAAACTGGCTGGATGGCCAGACCCAAAGAACAGTTGTGAATGGAGTTGAATCCAGTTGGCAACTGGTCCCAAGTGATGTTCGCCAGGGCTCAGTACTGGGGACAGTTCTGTTCAGTATCTTTATCGATGATCTGGATGAGTGGATCGAGTGCACCCTCAGTAAGTTTTCAGAAGGCACCAAGCTGGGTGGGAGTGTTGAACTGCTTGAGAGTAGAAAGGTTCTGCAGAGGGATCTGGACAGTCTGAATTGATGGGCTGAGGCCAATTGCATGAGATAAGACAAGGCTGAGTGCTGGGTCCCACCCTTGGGTCACAACTACACCATGCAAGGCTATAGGCTTGGGGAAGAGTGGCTGGAGAGCTACCTGGTGGGAAAGGACCTGGGGGTGTTGGTCAGCAGCTGTCTGAATGTGAGTCAGAAGCATGCCCAAGTGGCATCCTGGCTTGTATCAGAAATAGTGTGTCCAGTAGGACCCTTTGTACTTGGCACTGGTGGGGCTGCACCCCCAGTGAATAGTGTGTTCAGTTTTGCACCCCCCACTACAAGAAGGACATTGAGGTGCTGGAGTGTGTCCAAAGAAAAGCAGTGGCTGAGGGAAGTGGGGTTCTTTAGCCTGGAGAAGAGGAGGTTCAAGAGAGACCTTATTGCTCTCTACAGCTACCCGAAAGGAGATTGTAATGAGGTTGGTGTTGATCTCTTCTCCCAAGTAGCAACCGATGGGACGAGAGGAAATGTCCTCAAGTTGCACCAGAGGAGGTTTAGATTGGATGTTAGGAAAAATTTATTCACTGAAAG
The DNA here is from genome assembly GCA_011057875.1 of Pterocles orientalis. NCBI lineage: Eukaryota > Metazoa > Chordata > Aves > Pterocliformes > Pteroclidae > Pterocles > Pterocles orientalis. The sequence continues at coordinate 1,790,538 of WKFP01014321.1, read as the reverse complement.
AGTGATCAGGCATTGGAACAGACTGGCCAGGGAATTGTCTGCGTTACCATCGCTGGAGGTATTTAAAAGATGTATAGATGTGTTGCTTAGGGACATGGTTTAGTGGTGGACTTGGCAGTGTTAGGTAAACAGTTGGACTCGGTAATTTTAAGGGTCTTTTCCAACCTAAATGATTCTATGATTTTATGTGAGATATCCTTTCTCTATGATTTCCTCATAGATGAGATCAACATGAGCATTTCTTCACTTACATGTTTGGTTCTAGTGTGCATTACCTGTTGGAGTGAGTCCAGAGGAGAGCCATCAAGATGATCAGAGGGCTGGAGCAACTTTCCTATAAGGACAAGCTGAGAGATTTGGGGTTATTAGAAGGGAGTGTAGTAAGAGGATGAGGAGTAATGGTTTTAAGCCTTAAGAGGATAGATGTAGTTTATGTATTAGGAAGGAATTTTTTATGGTAAGGGTGGTGAGGCACTGAACAGGTTTCCCAGAGAAGTTCTGGATGTCCCATCCTTGGAGGTGTTCAAAGCCAGGTTGGATGAGGCTTTGAGCAACCTGTTCTAGTGGAGGGTGTCCCTGCCCATAGCAGGGGGGTTGGAACTCGATGATTCTTAAGGTCCTTTCCAACCTAGACCCTTCTATGATTCTATGATGCTCTGATTTCCAAAGGGAACCTGCTTCTGTTTATTCCCTTGCCCTTCAAAAGGGCTTCTAAGCAATGCTTATATCTGAAAAGATGCTGAGAATAGAAACTGGATCAAATGAGGGAGATTGTATTTCCTATCTGTGTGTGTGTGCTGCAGAGGTTCTGTTCATAGCATTTTTCTTTCTGTATTTTATGCACTTTGAAGTAGCAATAAAAACCTGTCAGGTTTTTTATTATATTTATTGGAGTGAGTGAGTAGGTGTATGGAGCGGGGACTGGGTGGTAACCAAGCACATTTTATTTTTCTGTATGTTTCTCCTACTATTTTTCACTCTGTCTCTTAATTATTTTTTTTACTTTATTATTGGAGCTGTTACAATTGGGCTTTTTAATCCTAGTTGTAGAACAGATGTTTTTGTTTGTTAGGTTGGTGTTGAAATGAATCAGTGAGATAATCAGAGAAAAAGTTGAACACTGAAAAATGATTGTATGTATTAATGTATCCATACAGAAATCGTTTTCATAAAAAGAGAATACATCACACTGCTGGCTGATTTATTTTTTTTTAATGCAAAGAGCAAAGGGATAGTATCATGTCATTATTTTAAGTATTTTTCAAAAAAGTAAATGAGTAAAGAATAACTTCATTGGGAGCCCATTTATTTTTATCTGCAAAGAGGTCACTGCTTAAAACCTTGAGCTTCACTTTTTACCCATCTACTGAAAACTACATTTTTCCTTGTGTCTTTGAAAGAAGAATGGGTCAGCTCCTTCTTGACTATATATCAATATATTTGATAGCTGCTTGTGAAATGTCCCATTTTGTCTGCACATTGTATAAAAGCTCATTCAAAGGTTGTTAAGAGTCACAAAACCTCTTTAATAGTAATTTACAGGAAGTTTGACTCCTCTACAAAATTAGTGAAGATTGGAATAGTGGCCTTCTGTCAAAACTGCTAGGTACCTTACAGTATTTCTCTGGAGAAATACAAGGTAAATCTAATGTGCATAGCAGTGACCATAGATGGTAAGATGTTTCAAACCTGTATTTCTTTGTTATGGTAAAGAAAGAAAAATATGTTATTTTTCTTTTTTCTTCCTGATGTTCGATTGTGTGGTGTAGTTGTCAAAGATGACAGGTATTCTTTAAAGAATTTGCCATGAAAAATGTGGATAAATTATTTACACATTCCCTTGAAATTACTATAATATTCTGATATTATTGTGGTATTTTGAGGAAAATTGATATTTGATATTTTCCTGACATTGAATAGATTATAATGTCTAAATGGGTTTTTGTATTTGTAAGAAGCTACCAGCTACACCTCATGGTCAAGTAGTATATGTACTGGTGTTCTAATAATGGTTACTAGTTAAAGCATAACTTGCTAAGAGATACTTTAATTTTGAAAAGTATGGTTATGTATTGACCTGTTAAACTTCTCTTCTACAGTTCCTGTGATCTTTTTAATGTACTTTACAATTGTAAAGTTTAAAAACAGCTATAACTATCGGAAAAGTTAGAATTGATATTTTACTTAAAAATTAATGTACGCATGTATCTGTGAGGGAAAGTAACAGCTTTAATAATAATTTGCAATAAGTACTATTATTAACAATCTAGGCATAAATATAAAACTGACTTTGTTTTTTTTAAGTTCAAGGAATGTAGGAAGAGTTAAAATGAATTACTCTGATTTTAGCATTTCAGACAGTTTCAATGAGCATTTCCTTTTGAACTAATACAACCTGTCCAAAATAGTCTTTAGGAAATGGAAGTAGCTCATGCATCTTGAGTGTAAAGGTTGTGGATTGTGTATGTTGCGTGTTTGGTACTTTGAAGCAAGCTTTTTCTCCTGGGATTGCTCTTCGTGGAAGGATTTGCTTTTGTTTTAGGGACAAACCACTAGCAGTTTGCTTGGTGACTAGTTGTGACTTGACTTTAACAGGTGGTAGAAAGATGAGATGTGGTCTTGGAACTAAAAAAAGATAATTTATTCTCTTAACTATTGTTTATCTCCTACTAAGAGAAGAGTAAGTTTCGGGATGCTATGACTGCTAAAAGCTTACATGAATTAAACGTGACTGGATGAATACACTGGTAAAAAGCCCGTGTGGTACTACTAAGTAGAAGGATTAGGCCTTTGGTGAAACCTTCAGTCTGCAAATTACTGCAGGGTGGAAGGGTATTCTGTGGAAGTACTGTTTTTCTTACACTGTTTCTTGTCTGCTTTTGGCCACTGTCAGAAAGAGTATACTGCTTAGATTAACAATTGACTTTTATTTATTGTCTTCTAACCCTGTATGTGTCTCTGTGCCTCAATGGTTGAGTCATTGCTCTTATTTTGCTGTATTAATTTGTTTCTCCAAATTGACTGCAGAATTTGTGGACAAAGATAAATTTTCTGTGATTTAAAAAATAAAATCTGTAAATTAATTTGAGGAATAATCAGTTAAAATTGTTTCTTCAAACTAATTTTATATTTTACAGTTCTACTACCTTGCTGATGATTATGATTTTTAGATTTAAAAGGTGCAAATTTTAGCAGCATCTACTGTTTGTTGGTTGTGTTGGTGTTAATTTTTTTTTCTTTTTAATGGTAATCATATTATTATTATCATAATTTTTTTTAATTCTTAAATTTCAAGTGCCTCTACATCGCATAGATGCATGAAAGCCAAGGCTTCAATTAAAAAAATTAAAAAAAATTGCTGTCTGGAATGAATTCATTCTGTAAAAATCCTGTATTCCTTTGTAAAATTCCCAGATAACAAACAGATAGTTTTTCCCACTAATTGAAGTAGTCATGGCAGCTAGTCAGAAGTGCTTGTTCAATGAGAAAGTTGAACTGCATAATGAAGTTACCAGCTGGTGTATCAATTTTAGTTGCTGCATATGGTAACATGCTGGACGTAAAATCTCAAAAAGCGAAAAAAGGAAAACTGAGAGTATTAAATGTTGATTACTTCTTGCTTTAACTTGTATTCTTACTTCACCACCTGCCTAACTATTGTTTCTTAATTTTAATCAGCTACATTGGGACTGCAGTCTGCCACCAATTTGTTCCCCAAGTTTGAGTAAGATTAACGGAACTGTGCAGAGTTCAGTGATGGGGAGTGCAGAGCAGGTCATGGTTAAGGGCGTGTTTAGAGGCTGTCTTTGCAGTAAAGAAACTTGCCAGAATTAAGTTTGTAGTAGTTTTGATTATATTTCTTGTTTTTCTTACGGCTTGAGTGCCAGCTAATGTCTTCCTTGGAGGTGCTAATAACTGCTCTTATAATGAAATCTAATCTCTTTCTCTTCAGTTATAAAGCTTCGATCTTGCTTATACTGACTCTTACATGCTTTATTACTTTATTACTTTATTACAATTAGAATTGCACTTTGTGGATGAATCTGAAATACAACAAAAATTTCATGCATAGCTTTTTGAATGGTTTTTAATATAGAAATCTTATAGACAATAAAGAAAGGAAACAGCTGAAATGCCATGAAACCAAAAAATCAATTCTTCTCTGGTATATTTCTTATGCAATACATTGTTAAGGCTAGAAATACATCTGAAGTGATGTAATGGTTTTAGTTTTTATACTTTTCAGAGAAATTGTAAGTTTACACATGTAAATTAAATTTTAAAATAAATTTTCATACTATTTTTTTAGTATTTGTAAGTCGTTAAAAAGCATAGGGTAGGCCCAGTGAAACTTAGTGGTTTCCAGCTGTCACATCATCAAGATTTTGGCTGCATCATGCAGATTTTATCTGCGTGGTGTTTCAGTCCATGGTAGATTTGATGTATTAAATGTTAAGCAGATATGAACTTCTTTATGTTCTCTGCTCTGAACGTATCAGACTTAGAATCTGCTTTAAGTCTTGCTAAGGTCAAAAAAATTTGTCTTTGGGTAACTTCAACTGTCTCCTAAAGTGCTTACAAATTTGTGTTAACCTACATTCTTTTGAAGGGCTAGATTATGTGTATCTTTCGACTGAGACTATTGTATAAAATTGCATTGCTTTATAAATTTATTAATACATTTATTATGTATCTTTTTCAGGGTATTGAGGAATGGAATATTGCCCATCTTAATACAATATTGGATATTGTAGGAGAAGAATGTGGAATTTCTATTGAGGGTGTAAATACGCCGTATCTATATTTTGGCATGTGGAAAACAACATTTGCATGGCACACTGAAGACATGGATCTCTACAGTATTAATTATCTCCATTTTGGGGAGCCAAAGTCATGGCAAGTTTAAATTTTTACGAAAGATTATTTCATTTTTTTTTTTTTCAGATTGGGTACAATTGCTTGACAGTGATAAGCTTTACTGAAAATCTAAGATGGTTGGTTTATTTTTTTAAAGTTGAGAATGCTATGATATATGTGAGATTTGTGATGTAAAGAACATCACAGTAGTGCGTTCCTTTATTTTAAAGGAAAAGACTAATAAGTACATAAACCTTATTTGAGTTCAACAGAAAAAAGATCCCCAAGACTATTTGAGGGAGGTTCTGTAAGGCTTCTTTTAAATCAGTTTCTTTGGTTCAGCTGTCACTTGAGACTGCCTAACATGTTTTGTATTAAACAGTCATTTAATTGCTTTTTTGAATCAGCATCGTATTCTCTACTGTTAACTCAGTAGGCCCAGTAGGAGATAAGATTCAGTGTTAAAGGTACTTTCCAGATATGAAGCTTTGCTGCCCTTTTTCCATAATCTTGGATTTTTGATTGAACAGCCTTAATAGCGAGAAAAATGGATTTAATGTTGTTTGTATAGGTTGTGCTGTATGTGTATCTTAAAAAATATGAGAAAAATGTTTTCCTTTTGATCATAAATTCTTGGTTTTTTTCAAGATACCTGTGAAGAGAAAATAAAATGATTAGGAAGATATATAGAATCATAGAATCATTATGAGGTTGGAAAAGACCTCAAGGATCATCAAGTCCAACCCACACCACCTAACTCACTAAACCATGTCCCTAAGCACCACATCTACACGTTTCTTGAGCACCTCCAGGGATGGTGACTCCACCTCTTCCCTGCGCAGCCTGGTCCGATGCCTGATGACTCTTTCAGTTAAGAAATTTTTTCTAATATCTAACCTAAACCTCCCCTGGTGCAACTTGAGATCATTTCCTCGTGTCCTATCACTTGTTACTTTAGAGAAGAGGCCAGCACCCACCTCACTACAGCCTCCTTTTAGGTAGTTGTAGAGAGTGATGAGGTCTCCCGTCAGGCTCTTCTCCAGACTAAACAACCCCAGCTCCCTCAGCCGCTCTTCATAGGACCTGTGCTCCAGACCCCTCACCAGCTTCATTGCCCTTCTCTGAAGGCGTTCCAGCACCTCAGTGTCCTTCTTGTGGTGAGGGGCCCAAAACTGAAGAAGGACATTATATGTCCTTCATAACATGTGAAAGATATGTTATGCTTAGTTTGGTTCTGGCAGTTTCTAGTAATACAAAGTTAGATGGAAAAATTTGTAACTGGTAATTCCATAAAATATTATTGGTTATTTTTGTACCCATACAAAAGACAAAGGACTATGCAACATGATGTATTTAAATTGTGCTAAGTTGGTAAGCTGCTGGTTCTTAGGTCATTGCTTTATATTTACCAGCTTTACTTGTATAGTGGGTCTTGTAGATCTAGACAGAAAAGGTAAACACCACCTTTTGCAGTAAGGAAGTAATGTAGTAAAGTTTTGAATTGGTTAATTATATATATATATTTTTTTAAATTGCTGCTTTGATAGAACTAGACATCCTAAGAAAGTATTTTCAGCCATAAAAATTATATCTTTGTTAAAAATAGGTGTAAAGATAGGTAATTACAAGTAGTCCTGAGATGATAGGACAAATGTAACTAAAACAATGCTTGCATAAAATTCATTTTGGGTGGTTAGGGATTTTAAAAGTGCTATTCAAGGAAAACCTCACTATATATTGTAAAATTCCAGGAAGTGGAGACGTTTGCTTAAACCCTAAAGTCCTTTGACACAATGGATAGGAGCTAAAAAAACTTTTTTTCTTCAAGTATTTTGAAGGAAGTGTGAGTTGATACTATGATAAGTGCTTGTCTAGTTTACAGTTACTTGTTTACGCTTCCAAATGAACAAAATCCTTAAACTCTGACCACTCCATGTTTTGAAAAAATAGCGGTGGATACAGCTTCATTTTCTGGACCACATTGGCCCATATTGTTAAGAAGTGTAGTGCTAAAAAAAAGTTGAATGAAAGACAGGTAAAGGTTTGTTTGTTGTTACACACATGCTTTTACTGGAGGAATGCTGTGATAATTTAAATGCTAGTGCTGTTGCTGTATCAGTAAAGTTTATTTTATGTTAATGTGATATTAGTATAATATTTTCATCAAAGAAGAGTATGAGTTGAATCGTAGGATACTGATAGTAAAGATCTTATCTGCTCTTAAAAAATTTAAACTGAGTTGAGAAGTGCTTCCTTAGTGGAACTGAATATCCTGGCATGTACAGTAGTAGTACGCATTTTTAAATTTTACTGGGTATACATGTAGTTCTTCAAGATGGCCCCATTGGTCTTACGGAGAACTGTAAAGTACTTTATTAAGAAGCATGCTAGGCTGCGTGTTTTCTCTGAATTATGAGAATGCAGCCAGTTCCACCTGAGAGCCCCAATGAGAACTTGTAAGCAGCAGCTAAATCTGACTGCTGTTGCAGTCTGTATGGAATTTGAAACTTTCTCCAGTGTTTAGATAAAGAAATTTATAGTTTTATATTATGTATACTGGTTCCTTCATTGACTGCCTCATATGAAACACAGGTGAAAAGCATGTCTGATAACCATTTGCAAAGTCAGGACTATGGCTGTTTGTGTGTGTATATATTTGTGTAATACCTGTGTTTGCTTTATCCATTATTTTTTGCTTGCAAGAAAGTGCTAAAGAGAGGAAATAATTTGGAGAAAAAGGAATTAAGAAAATGTAAAAGCTCTGAAACAGAAGAATATGAGGAGAAAAGAGAGGGCTATATGATGAGGAAAGATTTGCTGGAAAGGGGAGTAGAGTCTAAATTACTTGCTCTCAGGTGGAATTTTTACTGCAACTTTTTCTTTTCATTTTTTTTTTTTTTTCTGAGGGGAAAGAAATCTTGAAGATTGTACCTCATTTTACATCACAGTTTCTTAGAAAAAGTCTTATTACTAAGAAGAACCATTGGTGTGACTGATGATTTACTTAATTTACTAGTTCAGTTTGTTCTTGATATGTTTCATAATAAATAGTGTCTGTGAACTGCTTAGTAGTATTTCAACTTTATTCACTCTGCCGTTTTTTGTTAAATATTTCCTTCCATAGTAATTATTATTTCAGGGATATAGGCTCTCACTGAAGAGAATTTGTTTTTGTTTTGTGTAGTGATTTGAGGAATTCTGTCATGTTAAACGATTGAACTGCTCTTGGAAATTAATAGCATAAAGCAGATTTTTTTTTTTAATAATACAATTGTTAGACTATTGGTATGTATATTAGATACATGGGTAAAATATAGATAATGCTTCAATTTACATTAAAAATATATAAATACAAAATCTGAAGAAGGTATTTACATTTTTGTAAATAATTATGGGTTTATTAAGTATCTGAAAGCAATGGTTACTCTTTGTACTGTTTACCTGACTCATGAAAAACAGTGGTGTGGACAGGAATTTTCTGAAGTGTTAAGGTGATTAAATCTTCTTGAAGAATATTAATAATAAATATGTGAAAGTGTTTATTAAGCAGGCCCGAAGTAATTATTTTCATGACACTGTGGGTATTTAAAATACAATAGTAATTTGACTCATTTATTCTTATTTTAGAAAGATATGTGGGGAATATATTAAATATTTTACTTTAGAAAGTAATATTTTTTAAAATTGTGCTCATTTTGTTCATCTTTTGTATCTGATGGTGGAGATCTGAACTCTCTTCTGTTTAAAGAATCAAGAGTTTTTACTTTCTGTTGAAAGGGGAACAGTGTAAACTTGCGGTATAATAGAAACGTAATTTACAGATCAATTTGTGATGTTTTCTTCGACATTAGTTCTGGTCTTCACTTCCTTGCTCTTTTGAAGACTGGAAATGACAGGAAACAGTACAATATGTTAAAAAACCCTCCTGTTTAGTAATGTATTTCCTAAATTACGAAATTCCTTACAGGGTTGGTCAGTCATAAAATAAAGAGGAATATATACTACAGAAAGAGAAGGTGGTTCTGTCTTTGTGATAATGTGAAGAAAAAGAGAGCAGATTGTTGAAGAGAGAATGCTTAGACAGGCAGAATTAGGTGCATTAGGAGAGTGAGACTGGACCCTGAAGTTTATTTGGGTTGTTAGAGGAGTAGGATGAAGGGTGAAATTCAAAACAGGTGATTCAGGTTCAGGAATTCTTTTCAGGAGTTCAGTGGATACAGGATGGCAAGAAATCTGATCTCCAGGTTGCCTGAAATTTTTGCCCCGTCCAGTTTTACTGTTACCTCTTTATTGCCGTGGCTAGAACCTGTTTTTATGGATTTGCCAGTGTAGAATGTGTATCAATAACTGTTCGTCTTCCTTCATGAAGTGGAAAAATGAGGAAAGATAGGTAGTTACACAATAGGGGTTATGGAGTTCTTTAAAATGTGATTTCACATGAGGGTTTTCAGGTTTTGAATCCCAGTAGCAAAGGAAGTAGTAATAAGGTTATGATTATGGTGGGATAAAAATGAGTGGTGTTCTGATATTAGTATTAGACAAAATTAGAAACAAAAAAGGTGAAGGAGAAGCGTACTCAGACTGATGCTAAAATTGTATAATTTAAGAAAAAATATGGCAATAAAGTAGATGGGTTAAAAGAGGCTCAGATGGGTCCTGGTGTGGTGTTCTGGGGTAGCATTAATAAGACGTTCAGTGTGATCAACAGCTGACTGAGACTGGTCAAAATTTGGCCAGGTGATTCATGGTTCCACATGAATAGAAGAGTCTTGCTGCCTTTGCCAAGTTATGCATACCGTTGACGAAACTCATGTTTCCCAGTTATGTTCTATGTGTAGGAAAAAAAAAACAGAGAAAATTATAGTGAAGTGGTAACTTTTAATGTGAAAAATGAGAGTAATGTATACAACTTCCATGAGACGTGAGGAGACAGTTATGCTCAAATTACGAGAGGATTAGCCATACTGTGTGCTGAAAATTATCAGAAAAGTTAGAAATAAGAATACTAGGAGTCACAAAGGTGACTGTAATCAGAATTCTGATTGTGAAAAGGTAGCAATAATCAACCAGTATAGTGGTTTGTCAGCAGTCTGAAAGGGTTATCATTGTGCTTGAAGCTGAGCAATCATTTGGTAGTTAGAACGTTATCCATAAAGTGGAAGAACTTTGCTGAGTAAGACATGGGAATTAGAAGAAAAGTAGAGATTTCTTTTATTTTTTTGTCCCTGTGGAAGAGCATTTTGTTCCTTTAAATATTTAGATGAAGTTGAGAAATTTTTTAGGTGGTAACGGACGTTGAAATGTCACTTCTCAAAACAGCAAATGTGTTAACTTCCTAAATAAAGTTTATAAGATTTAAATTAATTTATATTTTTAAAATTTATTTATGATGTTTATATATAATAAACATTAACCACCTAGATAGATAGTAGAGCAAATTAGTGTTGCTTATAGAAAGTGGCATGGAATTCTGAGCCCTGTGTCTGGAATTAGATAGACAGCTTTATTCTGATATAACGTGAAGGTTTCACATTGCCCCTTATCAACTGCAAAACCAATGAATTAGCTTAATTGTGAAAAATTACCATTGTAAGTTTAGTTGTAACAACCTTTTACGGTTTTGCAGCTTTGGAATTTTTCAAATACTATTAGAAGGAAAAATCATCAGTTGTTCCCCTCTCAATATATAGCTATAACATGGGCCTCAAAGAGGTAGTTTGGCTAAGTACTTAGCATGGCACTGAATTAACTTGGAACTGATGATGTTCTGTGTAAGTACCTGGCTTTAGGAAGAATGGAACTCAGTGTTTCACATTCTGTTTCTTGTAATTGAGAACAAGTGAGTGCATACAAGAGGCTGCTTGCGTGATGACCATCTTCTTTAGTTGGGTACTTTGAATAATTTTGTTGTAAACCTTGCCCCACTTGTAAAATGTACCACCTAGCTGGGAACCTGACAAGTACCACCAGTTTTCCTTCCATGTGTAGTTATGATACTGTGCATGTGTTAAAATTAAGTTAAAATTAATTTTTAAAATGGAAATTGGAAAAGTTGATGTTGCTGTGGAGATGCAATATTACTTTGTGTGAAAAATTAGGGACTCCCTACAGTAAGTCTTGTTGGACGAATTTATTAAAAGGCAAGAGCAAGCAGCGCTGGGCAGCATGGGGGGATTGCTCCACCACAAAAGTGCGCACCCTCTGGCATTGTGTTCAGCCTTTTATAGAGCTAATTATTATGTTTCTCGATACACCTATACATGTGCATTATCAATCCCCGCCTCACGTGCAAATGACTTCCTTCCCTCTTCTGGTGGTGGTTGTCAAGGGTCATGAAGATGAAGTAAGACGTCTTCCTCACCGTTGAACTTTTTACCTCAGTTCCTTGCGCATGCTTTGTGGGTATTTGGCTCCCTTCCAGACTGCAACACTGGTCCTAATTGGTTAAAGCCTCTCTTTCTCTTTCTTATCAGGGATATAAATTGTAGCTGTCCCCCCTTGAGCAATAAATCAGGGGCCAGTCCTTGGTTTTATCATGAATTGTTGCCACAGGCCTTCTTTTGTATAACAGCTTACTGACACAAATCATGTCCTGGTTTCTTACACTTTGCGTTGTGTCTTCTGAAATGTCAGGTGTGATGGGCTGGCCCTTGGCTGGGGGCCAAACCACACACACCCGCTCACACAGTCCCTGCCCCCACCCAATGATAGGGGAGAGAATTAAAGAGGTAAATGGCAAAGAGGACTCGTGGGTTGAGATAAGGACAATTTAATAACTAAACTACAATATTAGAAATAATACTATATACAAAGATGCAATGTGA
>WKFP01014321.1:1674487-1769321 GCA_011057875.1 Pterocles orientalis | reverse complement strand
AAACAAAAAGGCCACTTTAGGGCCATTAATCTGCATCTTATCTCTTTGTAGCCCCGGACCTGTCCATCTCTTAAACAAAGGGATTTCTGGAACCTTGGCTAAGGCTTGCCTGGGCTTGTCCTTCTGTGTGTCTCAGACAAAGGGAGTTCTGGAACCTTGGCCAGGACTTGCCTAAACTTGTCCATTTCAGCAAACTTTGAGACAGTAATGTAAAAAGTATGGCCTCTTACAGTGGTGAAGCACTTGAATAGGTTGCCCAGAGAAGCTGTGGATGCCCCATCCCTGGAGGTGTTCAAGGCCGGGCGGGATGAGGCTTTGAGCAACCTGGTCTAGTGGAGGGTTTCCCTGCCCATGGCAGGGGGCTCAGAACCAGATGATCTTTAATGTCCCTTCCAACCCATACTATTCTATTGTTCTATGATTCTTTGAAAACTGAATAGTAACTAGCAAATGAAGCATACAATAAGATACTGAGCAGTGAAGGTAAAATTTCTAATAGTTGTGTATTCTCTGAGATGGTATTATATGATATTATTTTGAATGAAAGTGGATTTCTGTAGAAGAAACTACATACTTGTATGGAGATTTGTACTGTAACAGCAATGTAAAACAGATTATCTTCACAGACATCCATCTCTTACATTTCCAAAGTTTTTAGTATTTGAGTTTAATATCTTCTGCAATGGTTGTATGTGAGTGGGTTGTTTTCATTATATTTTTGGTCCAGCTAATAGCTTAGAAGGGAATGTAGATCATGATGATGTAGTTCTTAAGAATGGAGATGATGGACTTTATTCTTAATTTGACTTGTACATTCAATAGTTTGTGGTATGTTTTTTTTGTTTGTTTGTGGTTTTTTTTTTTTGTGAAACTACCAATTCTGATTATTTCCTTGCTGTGGAGGTTAAGACCTTTGCAGTCTTCTGCTTTACAACTGCTGCTTTTGAAAAGATTAAAGTGTAAAGTAAGCTGCATGGCTGCAAGTCACTTAATAGTAAACATTAAAACATTTTGTAAATGAGATGTTCATACATAATTACATGTGTCTTGAAAATGTTTTTTATCATAAAAATGCATTGGGCCCAGAGGAGGGCCATGAAGATGGTCAGAGGGTTGGAGCACCTCGTCTGTGAGGACAGTCTGAGAGAGTTGGGGTTGTTCAGCTTGGAGAAAAGAAGGCTCCAGAGGGACTTTATGGTGGCCTTCCAGTACCTGATGGGGGCCTACGGGAGAGATGGGGAGGGACTTTTTACAAAGGCGTGCAGAGGCAGGATGAGGGGTAATGGATTTAACCTAGAAGAGGGCAGATTTAGATTAGATATTAGAAAGAAATTTTTCACTTTAAGGGTGCTGAGGCACTGGAACAGGTTGCCCAGGGAAGTTGTGGGTGCCCCATCCTTGGAGGTGTTCAAGGCCGGGTTGGGGAGGCTTTGAGCAACCTGGTCCAGTGGGAGGTGTCCCTGCTCATGTCGGGGGATTGGAAGGTGATGATCTTTAGGATCTTTGAATGGGCCCTAACCATTGTATGATTCTCTGATTCATGTTTTTGCATGAGTGCAATATCTGGAGAGAAAAAGAGTAGTTTATTCAAGAGGGTTAGCTGTGATGACCAGATGCCTACTGACTTAGTCGAATACTCCTCAGTAATGAAGAAAATAATGCGTTAAATGTGACAGGTTGTCTAAGTGAGGGCAACAGTTGATACATAAAATTAAAGGAAAGCTAGAATATTTTCCATTATCTTGTCTACACATCACAATTACCACACATGCCTTTTATGCATAAGTGCTTTCATTTTTGCTTTCCATTGAAATCTTGATTCACTGTGGCACCTACAAATACTTTTTCTGAAAGACATTAGAGTTGCATCTAATAAAGACGAGTTTGATTTTGCCCTTCAGCTTCTTTCTCATTTGTGTAGGATTTTTCCAATTTTATTTAGACATAAATGTAATAAAAATCTCAAGTGAGCTGTTAACTGTAATTTTGATACTTGTTATGTTAATCTGTAATACGATGGTATTCTTAAGGATTTTTTTGTTTCACAAAACAAAAAATAAAATTGGAAAATAAATAGAAACAGAGTGGTTAATCAAATGACAGTTTGAAGGATTTTCAAGATCTTTTAATAGATCATTTAATTGCAGAAACTGTTTTAGAGAGATGATGACATTTATCTGTGGTGTTAAGTTGAGGAAACTGAAGTAAAAGTTAATATTATAAGTCTGTAGGTGTGTTTAAAAAAGCTGAGTGGGGTGTATAGTATTAATTGATTAATTTCAAGCAGAAGCCATTACCTGTTATGTAAGAAAACAAGTATAAATAGCTTTTGAAATGAAACTCGATACAGAACTTGTGTAATTTCTAATGGTCTTGAATCTGAGAACTTGAGCAGCTGAAGAACTTTGTCTGAATTGGTAGTTACATGAGTCAAGTTAGGAAAGTTGCATCCAAGAGATAATAAACTTTAGGCTGTAACATATTCATTTGGGCATAACAACACCCGTATTTCACAGCACTTGCTTCTTTTGTGGTTTTTGTGCCCTGTAGTTTGCATAGCATACAAAGTGCTACTCCTTCTTTGTGAGGATTGTTATAATGCGAAGTCCTCGTCCTCATTTCTTGTATGTACAGTACAGAAAGTTAAATTAGTTCAAATCACTGCAAATTAATTTAAATAAATCATTTGGAGTTTGTATTTATACCTACCAGGGTAAAATCTAAAAATAAAATTATTAGAAAACTGTGTCCTCCTTTCATCTCTTCCTGTGTTCCAAGAGTACTGATCACTGAATTATAATTAATATTTTCTAAGTTGTTTAAGGTCTACATAAGTAAAATTTTACCATAACTTTGAGCTTAGTTGCATTAATCGGGATTATTTTTAATTACACTAAAGTTAAATTATGCTAAAGATATTTGCAATTTAGGATATTCTCTTATATTGTAAGCTTTTTATTCTTACATTTATATTTTCATATTTTATATTTATTTTTTCAACTAATATTTGTAAACCAGATATACAGCACCTTCACTGTAAAATTTCAGGTGAAGTCTTGAGTATGGAAGTGTTGAAAAAGACAGGAAGTCTAGGCTCATTCATTGCGTGGTTAGAGTTTGATTTGAAAGTTCCCTAAGAATGTGATTTTATGCGTGTGTGCTTAAATAAATAATGACTTTATTACCAGCCAAATTGTGATGTAGTTGATTATACAAGGTAATGTATAGCTACTCACCCTGTTCAAGTCAATGGAGTTGTAGAATTACTCTTTTGGGAACAGTATTGTAATTTGTCCATGTATATTTGTAGCTGAACAGTTCAATTGAAAGGAGTATGGGCACGTTCTTATTACCATTCCATATATTGAAAATGGTAGTCAACCAGGGAATGGAACCCAGTCCACTGCAGTTTGCATAAGTGAGAGTTGTGATGTGGTCATCTGATATGTAGGCCATGTGATACATAGGAATGATATTCCCAGGGTGAAAAAAAAAAAAGAGCCTTCCAGATGCCAGTGCTAACTGCCCGTCAATATTTTATAGAGTTGAACTTACTTTGAATTGTTCTTTATCCCTGAATCATTTTGTGTGCGCTTTAAAGATTCTCAGTGCCGCAATGTCCTGTGTGTAGGACTGTTGTCTTTCTTAGACACAGCTAGGAATCTTAGTGCCCACTGCTCCCAGCTTCCCCAAAAGGTAAGAAGGCTTTAAATTGTATCTAGAGTATGGATCATAAAACCAGAAATTGTGTGGAAGTGTTGTTGTCTGCTGAGGTGGAACAGCGTTGACAAAGGGTGTGTCTTCACCAGCTCAGTGGTAAGACTGTAACTCAAGAGGTAGTAATTTTCTAGAACAAATAGCATTGGTTATTTTGTGTAGGATTATTTTATTTTAGGCTGTGTAATCTGTTAGGATACGTATTCAGAGTCTTCTGAAAGCATGTTTTTGATTGTTAACGCTGTCTGAAGCCTATGTTTTCAGATATTCTTTGCTGTTGTTGCTTGTGTCAATTAGATAAGGTTTTTGAAAAGCCTGAGTGGGACTTTCAGTTCAGTGGATATATGTAGTACCTGTAGTTTGGCCACCAAGTGTTGAATCACATACTTACCTTGTAGACTGTTCTAATTCTACTCTAGGTGTTGAGAATGTCCGTGTTTCTTTAAATCATGGATTGGAGAACTTTCGACTACACAGTCTTTTTCTCATGGATTTAAATGAGCAACCTAGTTCTGTTTTACCTCATCTGTGGTTATTACTTATTGGCTCCTATGAAGTAATTGTTTTGAATTGTCATTTTGTGTTCTGTGTAATAATTTCCAAGAAGATAAGTAGGGTACAGATGGCACACTAGATACAAGTGTCGAGAAGAGGTGTGGAAGAGGTCTGCCATGTCTCAAGAGACCATCCAAGAAACTGAGGTTGCATGCAGATTCCCACAAAATACCCACTTTTGTAGAACAGATTTAGAGTTAATGGATTAGTGTTAATGGATTAAAGTAAGATTTTGTGTGTCTCATAAAAGCATGAACGTACTGCATAATTTCAATGGTAGCTACATTTTAGATAGATTTCAGTATTTTTTCTTTTGGGTGTGGGATTTCACTAAATATCATGGATTAACTGGTAACGCTGTAAATAGGAAATTTTGACATCAGCTTGCTATTTGAAAATGGTTTTCACGTGTTGAGGCATGTCTTCAATTGGCCTGCATTTAATGTATTTGTAAGGGTCTTGTGATGTTTCTAATGCAATGCTCTCTCTTCAGTGTGCTATTAGGTATTTTTTACATATGCTAACCAATTCTCCACAGGGTTTTTAATTCCTGAAAGAAAAGCTTGTGTGACCTTATCTTTAGCCTAGGCAAAACAAGAGACCTTCTGATAACAGGGTCTTGTAATGAGGAAATACTACCTTCCTTTCTTCCTTTGTTCATTGAAGGGGGGGGCTTTTTGAGAAAATGTGGTGAATGAGACTGTAAAATTCAAATGTGTGTAAAGTGTAGACTTTGACCGAGCTAAAAGATTTTATAGTGGTACAGAATGTGTAAAGCTGCACTTTGTTTTCACTGTGAGGGCTCTGTAACCACAGCAAATGTTCTCCTGTAAATTTCTCTTAATGGATTTTGAACAGGTTGTGTTCTGCTGTTCTGTGGTGTTTGCTGCTTTCTTAGAATTCAGCAAGAAACTTGCCTTCTGGCTGAAGTTGTCACAACTATTTCTGATCTCGTGGAGCTGTATCTGCCCATCATTTGCTTTTTATCGTAATGTTTTCAGCTAATTAAGCATATTGGAGTAGCAAAATTTGGTAAAAAAATTTTCTCAGGGAAAACAACTGATTAAATCTCTCTTTGCTTTTAGAGTTTAAGTTTTTTGTGACTTTTCCTACCAGTTATTTCCTCAGTCTCAAGTATCTCTTTCTATCACTTTTTTTCACAGTATGTTCCTGCATATTTCTATTATTATGCTGCTCAAGACTGAGATATCTTGAAGTTCATAAGCTGTAGATTCCAAGTTATGATTGTTACTATGTTATAGGCCTTAACTGTGCCAAAATAGTTGAAATTTATTTGCTTGAGCCCACTAATTGTGGCCTAGTTTCTTTTAAGTGTCTCTTAGTCAGTGGAGCCAAACATGTACAGTAAAACTGTGTGTACCAAGTACTACCTTTTGAAAATTAAATCATAACATTATTTTCAATTCCAAAAGAAGAGTAGAGAATTCTGTGCCTGTTGGTGGGAGAGAAAAGAAAGAATGATAGATTTTAATAAAATTTATCTCAGGGCATTTTAGCAGAGTTCCTAGTACATTGATCAGCATCATTGTACGTTATACCTCTACTGCTTAAGTGCTGCTTAACCCTGTATCTGAGAAATGAGAAAAAAATTCTTCCCCCAGGACTCGGAAGTGTGCTAGAAAAGAATATATAAAGAGTAAAGCAATTATAATATGATCACCTTAAAATTGTTCTGTAATTTTATAGTGGTTAATGGACATAAATATAAGACTCATCAGAGAGAAAGAAGTAAATCTGCCATTACAGAGAAGGCTGTATATTATGGCAAATAGTTGCAATTTCATCCTTTTTTCTTCAAGTTGTTAAAAATATTATAGATGATTAATTAATTGAAGGTGATTTTTTTTTTAAATAATTGACTAGTGAGCATGTTACTCAAGGAATGAAACTGCTTCTGTGAATGACAAACTAACATTTACACAAGAGGGATACAACAACTTGTGCAAACACAATAAACAGATGACAGAAAGCCCTTATACTAGTTAGTGTCCTGTGGCTAATTTTTTGTCCACCAAGCCATGTTTTTATGTAATTTGTCTACTCATTTTTGTTAATTTTTTGCCTGTGTTTTTCTTGGATGACCTCTTCTTACTGCTTTCATACAATTACCAGGCTTTTCCAGCAAAACAGTTACAATTCAGCATGGAGAATAATTGAGTGATGTTCTTGGTTAGTATCTTTGTGGACAACCATTTACACCTCAGATAATCCTAGGTCATCTGTCAATCTGGATCTCTCTCAAAGATCTTCTGCGTTCCTCAGGCATAAAATATATTATGCATGAATGAGTCCAAAGTATTTTTTCTGAATCAGTATTAATACTATCATTAAGGAGACCTTTTCATCATGAAGAGCTAGCATTGTATCTTCCCCAGTATCAAGCTGCTATGCAAGATAATTGGTAAAATATGTTGGTTTTTATTTTTTTCATACTGTTTGCTTCATTTTAGTTTCTGCCTAAGTTTCTTAGGTGGTTCTCCTGTGTTACAGAATAGGATTACGTATGTTTTCCTTGTACGCGTAAAAAAAAAAAAAATTAAAATGGTTTTATATTTGGGTTTTCTTATCATATTAATTTTACCTAGGTTTATAATACAAATGAAAATAATTTTAGATAATGCTTTTTTACCCAATGTCATTATCATAGACTTTGATTCAGACTAATTTGTACTATGCTAGTTTAAAGCCTTAGAATTAATCTTTTCCTCCTATATGTTTTAAGAGAGGGCTGTGATGAGACCATATACCTGGCAGTGAGAACTTACTTGAGGAGTCTAAATGAGTCAGCAGTCCTGCTCGTTGAGGGAGGTGATTCTCCCCCTCTACTCTGCTCTTGTAAGACCCCACCTGGAGTACTGCATCCAGCTCTGAGGCCCCCAACATAAGAAGGACATGGACCTGTTGGAGCAAGTTCAGAGGAGGGCTGTGAAGATAGTCAGAGGGCTAGAGGGATTACTTTTAAACATTATTTCCTTAGTACAGTAAAATAATTATCCACCACTGCTAAATGCATGGATTGCAGTCACTCATAGTACGTCGTAGTTATTCTTGCAAATGGTGTGATAAAAACATTAAAAAGACTGTAAAGATAAATAATTATTATTTTTATAATAATAAGGGTAATAAAGACTTTCTAATCATTGCTGATTAGTGAGTAAATTGTTCCACTTTGTCAACTGAGTTCTGCTGATGTTAGTGCTGTAACTTTGTGAGACTTCTGTGGTGTTTCATTATAACATAGTCAAAACTATTTCTCTTGGCTCCAACAAAAGGCTTGTGTTCATTTCAGAGCAAGTGATGGACCTGTATTTAAGTGGAAGAGGGATTGAGAGCAAGTATTCAGGGAAAGTTAGTAGATGGTTAGATAGATCTCACTGTATTCCTTCTAGTTTTCAATCTGACATTTTTAGGAGAGTCTTGCTTTCCTTAACCACTATGCTTTTCTTCTTGTGTTTTTTATTGTTTGTAGGAATTGTGTTTTCAGTTTTTGGGAGTGTTACCTTCTTTCTAGAATGGCTTCTGAAAGAACATCGGGAAGGACTAAACTGGCAATGTTCTGGAAACTTTCCCACTCCTTCTTCCATTTTCCATGTAACATAGTGGTTTCTTACCATAATATAGTTAGGTTGAAGGGTAAACAGAAACTGCTGTTTACATTTTAGAGAAGTGTCCTGGTTGCAGCTGGGATAGAGTTAATTTTCTTCGTAGTAGCTAGCCTGAGGATATGTTTTGGATTTGTGCTGAGAAGAATGTTGATAACATACTAATGTTGTTGCTAAAACAATCAAAGATGTTTCAGCTTCCAAGGCTTTGCTTGTATCCAGCACAAGAAGCTGGGAGGGAGCATAGCCAGAGTAATGGACCTGCAATTACTGGTTTAAGTTTTGAGCTTAGGTTTAGGATTGAGGCCCAAACCAGCCAATTTTATATTCCATATCATGTAGTGTAGTGCCCAGTATATGGAGGAGGTTTGGAGGGAAGTTTACTCTCTTGGGCTCTTTCTTCTGGGATTGTGGTTTCAGGACTCCTTCTGCTTTGGAATCGTTATCCAGGAATGGACTGGGGCTTTGTCATTGGGTGGTGAGCAGTTGCGCTGTGTACCACTCATTTGTAGATAATTATTATCATTATTATTATTACGTTCAAGTTTGTTGTATTTTAATTATTAAATTGTTCTTATCTCAACACACAAGTGTCCTTTCCTTTTATCCCTTCAATTCTCTTCCGCATTCTTTGAGGACAGGAGAGGGTAAGCGAGTGGCTGCATGGTATTCAGTTGCCAGCTGGGTTAAGCCACAATGAAAGATTGGATGGCTCATTTGAACTGTAGCTGAGATGGTGTTCATGTCCTGGTCAGAGAGTCAGATACCAGAGTTTAATAACACTTTTAATAACACTCATTTACCTTCATGTTCTTATCGATGGGATTTTACGGTTATTTAATGAACTAAGTTTGTTAAGTGGTACATAAATAATAATGAAATCTGAAACATAGAAAGCAATTGTCCATAGAAATCAGGACAAGATATAAAGAAGCAAAAAACCCCCACCTGGTTTTAGTTGTACCAGATCTCTCAGTGAAAGCAGCCATACTTTCTAGCCTTTTCTAGGTAGAAAGTTGTTTGTTTACTATATGGATGGTCTGGAAGTGCTAGGTAAACCTGGTCCTTGTAAAATCCTAAATTTGTATATTACAGTTGATTTTTGTGTATGCAGGATTTGCAGAATGAACGTTAATATAAAAAAAATGAACCAACTGTAACAATAAAATCTTTCTGTAAAGATTAAGAAAAGTATGCCTTAATTTACAGGTCTAAATTTGTTTTAAATTATTTTACTTCTTGACCAACAAACAAACCAAAACCCAACCCCTGCAGCCCCTCCCCCTGAAAATCCGACCCTAGCAGTGCCATGATAAAAAATTCTGAAACAAGTTTAAACAGTCATATATTGTAAAATATTACAAAAAAATTTCCTACTTGTTTTAGATAAAAGATAACCAATTTTGCTTATCTTGCCTTACTAGGGTTCTTCCCAAGCAGCTCTCAAGGATGTGATGCTTTTCTTCGCCATAAGATGACTCTGATTTCTCCATCAATATTGAAAAAGTATGGAATTCCTTTTGACAAGGTACATTAGTGTTTATTTTTAAACTATACATTCAGGCATTGAATTAGAAAAGATGAAAGCAAGTGCTTGTAGTATTAGGATTTCACATGGTTTAACTTGGAGTTTTATGGGGAAAACACGTGTAGCTATCATAATCTTTATCTTAAAAGTTTCTGGGATTTTTAAGACATTACCAATATTTTTATGTCTGTTTTATTTCCGTGCAAGCTTGCATGTGATTTTCTGTTGACTGAAACACTTCTTAACTAGCTATATTAATTTAAGTTGTATACCTAGTATTTTAAAATAAATGTTTAATTTTTTTATATCTGTATATTGGTTTTCTGATGCAATTAAATGTAACTTTATCAGTATTATGATCCAGAAAGCTTCAGGTGGAATAAAACCAAGAGCTGTTATTTAATTTCAAATATATTTAAAAAGCTGTAACATATTAGAAAAAGGGTGAGTGATTATTTTGTGCTGTTAGATAGCAGCGCACTGGACATTTAATAAGAATATTATGTAAACAGAAAATGGAAAGAATAACTGGCTTTCTTTGTGGATGAATTTAAAACAAAACTGCTTTCAAAAACATCTGGAGTGTTCAGTTTCTTTTCCTTTCCTATGTGTAGGTGCCAGCTAATGAAAACGTCTCTTCTGCATTGCTTTTTCTTTAAGTATATTTATTTTTTGCAAATTTTAGATTTCTGAGTTCAAGAGCTTTGTAAGCCTACTCAGAAGAATAGAGCTTGATTTAGAAGGTCCCCTGCCTGAACGTCTGCTTATGTTACACTGAGTTTTAAAAAGACTTTTGATCATTAAATGTTTATGATCCTTGGTTTCCCACTGTGCAGAGTGTTTTGAGGTGTTCAGTAGAACCAGGCAATATACACCTTTTCTCCCTCTGTTCCTGCTGCAATATAGTGCTGTAAACTGTCCTCACCACACTCCTTGTTTGTTATTGTGGTTTGTGTTTTAGTGTATGCAGTGTTTATTTATTGATATAATGTGAACTCATCATGTTCCCCAGCCTAAAGTATAAGGATAATGCAGTGCTTTCTGTTCTAGTTGATATTTTTGTAACAGTATGATGTGTAGCCCATAGAAATAGTAGTTAAGCATTAAAGTATTGTTGTCGTTTAACCCCAGTAGGCAGTAAGGACAACACGGCCACTCGAACCAGTGGGACAGGGGAGAGAATTAGCAGGGTAAAAGTATGTTGAGATCAAAACAGTTTAACAGTTAAAGCAAAAGCCACCGTACAAGCAAAGCAAAACAAGGAATTAATTCACTACTTCGTGTCGTCAGGCAGGCATTGAGCCGTGTACAGGAAAGCAGGGTTGCATCACACATAATGGTTACTTGGGAAGACAAACACCATCTTTCCAAATGTCCCCCCTTCCTTTTTGTTCCTCCAGCTTTCATTGTTGAGTACAACATCATAAGATACATATGAAGTTTAGGATACCCCTTTGATCAGTTGTGGTTAGGTGCCCCAGCTGTGTCCTCTCCCAACTTGTGCACCCCCAGCCTTCTTGCTGTCAGAGTGATGTAAGAAGCAGAAGAAGCCTTGCCTATGTGTAAGCACTGCTCAGCAGTAACTAAAACATCCCTGCGTTATCAACATTGCTTGCAGCACAGGTGGGATGAAGCCACGATTTGTTGTATGAATTTTGGAATATCACTTCACTTTTTGTGCTTAAATCAGTCTATGTATAAAATTGAAGAAATGTAGACATTTAGAATGATACTGCCTGCCTTGGAAAGCAATCTTTTTTTTTTTAATAAATTATGCATAGAAGAAGTAGTTTGTTTTCTGAATGTTATATTGTCAAATGGAAATGTAGTTGCTGAGTTCAATTTTTATAATATATAGGTAAATACTGATTCCCTTCATAGCCTTGTGCTTTATCATGAAGTGTCAGATGAAACCTTCCAAACTGGAAGGTTTTATAACAAGATTTATAGTTTTGGATTTACAGAACATTACTCTGAACGGTATAATTTTCAGTGGTTGGTGTTTAAAGTAGCATATTGCAGAATGCCAGCATATTTGTTTTCAGTACCACACATTTGAGAGGGGTAAGGGAGTTGATGTTCTTATTTCAGTGTCTTGATTATTCCTGTATTCTAATTTAAAATAAAAAAATGCTAGAAATATTTAAATATTTAAGTTTGGTTCTGTCACCTAGTCTTGGTAGGAAGCAGGCTGTACCCAAGTATAATTGTAATTAATAGGATTCAGTGAGAAAGTGAATAGAGAGAACCAGGCTGTGATCTCTCATGGCTCAGAGTGATAGAAGTGGAAATGTGCTGAATGCTGATAAGTCAGCCTACGCCTACCAGGTGGCAGCTGAACTGCTGCTTGTTGCAGTAGAACACCTGCTAAACAGTCAGCAGGAGGAGGGTGTATTGAGATAAATTTTGGGATTATTAGCTTTGAAAATAATCTTTCTTAAACATTCCCACAGCGATTGTTGGAGTGCTACAGTAGCAATTATAATATATACACCTGTGTGTGCATTTGCATGTATATACTGAATATGATCCCACAAAAAATTAACCTTACAAAGTGCAAATGCAAAATGTAAGATCCAATTTTATTCTTTAGCTTTGTTAGATAAGTGTACTTTTCTTGTTTTCCTTTCTTTCCTTCATCCCATAATACAATCAGAAATATACATCTTGAAGTGCTATCCCTGTGTATTTGTTTTTGCGTTGAGCAAAAAAAAAAAACAAACACAAAAGAATTCATAGAACTATAAGATGAGAATATTGAAGGAGAAAAAAAGAGGGGATTCTAAAAACAGAAATTGAATGTAAGACACCTATGCCAGCAAAAAGCTGAGATTTAAGACATGATGTTAGTAAGAAAAATGCTTGGAGTTGCGAGTTTTAATTTTGGTGATGGTTTAAAATCTAACTCTCCCTTGTTCTGATTTCAAATCATAAGTGTATTTCCCTAGAAAGTGTCATATTTGTCCTTCCAGTTTTTCTTACTGAATTGTTCATGCAAAGCATTGTCACACAATGAAACGAACCCTTTTAATCTCTAAGAAGTCTCCTTATTTTCCTTCCTTATTTTCCTGTAATCAGGAAATGCATCTTGTTGAATCGTCATCAATCATTGCTCAGATTATTTGCCTCATTTAAATGGATCTGTCTGCTTTTTAGTGGGCCTGCTGTCTAATGTGTGTTTCATGTAAAAAATGCATATCAAAGAGAGTATGGAGAATCTCTTTTAACTCTTTGCTTCTGAATTTTCTGGTTTATTGATTAACTCTTATCAGATAGTTCAGAAGACGGTGTGCCATTTCTAGTCTCTGACTAGCTTGTCCTTGATACAGTCTGGTCACCTGACTTTAAAACTGCCTCTGAGTGGAGAGAATATTAGTGACTGACAAGAAGTGCTGTCTCCCCTTTCTTCATGTCAAGAGGAGAGCAGCAGTCCATCCAAGTATAGGAAGATGAGATTTCTCTCTTGAAAGAGAATATCCTGACCAGTGATTTGTTTACCTTACCCCACTTTTTTTTTTTTTGTCATTTACTCTAGAAGCCTTTTATATCTGATGTATCTTTCATAAGTACTAGGAATTAAGTTTTTCTTTTTGGCTATACAAAATGTAATATACAAAATAGTATAATTGGGTGGTGTTTTTTTAAAATTCGTCTTTTTTTGGTCTTTCTTCTGTTTCTATAATTTCTTGTTGAGTCAGTGGCCTCAGCACTTTTCTTTTGGTTGCTTTTCACTGTGCTTGTAAAGAACAGAAGAGTCCCTTGGAACTGCCCCTGCTCATTCTCTAGAGCAGTGACAGAGCTTAACTTTATCAACCTTTTCCTCTTTGAGAATCCCCTTCTAGGCCCCTTCTCCTTTAGGTATTTGGAATTCTTGTTATCAGTAGTACTGGAGTCCTTCTGCTCTCTTAAATTTTGCTTAAAGGGAAAGAGGGGAAGCATAGGGGCAGATTAATTTTTTTTTTATGTAATGTCTAAAGTGATATTTTAATGGCTTCTTATTGAGACATTCTGCATTGCTTTTCCAATGCAAGAATCCCTTTGGTGTTAGTACCGGTAGGGCTGAAGAATTGGTTCAGGGCAATTGTCATTAATTCTTCCTCCTTTCCTGTCCAAAATGATTTAAAGGTACTGCCTGAGGGGGTCCAAATGGATCTAATGTGTTCCTTTGGGATGAAAAGCATTGTTTTCTTTAACTGCTAAGGCTCATTAACTTAAGAGTTTCTCCTACTTTATGCCTGATCACCAATAATAAGTAACTTAAAAGGCATATCAGACTTTCAGTCACAGGTCTTCAAATCATAGTTTTTTTAAATGGGTAAATATGAGAGAGAAGGGTGAGAATAAGATCTCTCTCCAGTCTTTCCAGTAAAAGCTCCAGTGCCATTCTAGAGAATCATCTTAAGGGTGACGGACAGAATAATTTGCTCAACAATTAATTTGTGCTAGATTATTTAGGGATGGTAATTGTGGGTATTTTGGTCCAGCCCACCTCTGCTTCCTCTCAGTTGAGAAGATTGGTATGTTCTTTGCACTGTCTTTTCTAGCATGCTGTGCTTCCAATTTTTATTACCATTGAATCTCTGCTTCAGAATTAGCTTTCTTGAAAGAGCTTTCTGAAATTGTAAAGTAATACATGTAGCTATGTAGTTTATAGTAAACATTGTCTCAAGAATACGTTTCTGCTTGCATTAAATTGGAACTGTGTGCAAAGTGAAAAAATGTCTTTCTTTCTAGGTGTTTGCAATGGCAAAGGTAGTTTTCGTTGTTGCAGAAGCAGAACTGCTTTTGTAATGACGTTCACTTTGAGGTGTTTTTGTTCGTTTGTTTTATGCTGTAGGTGACACAAGAGGCAGGAGAGTTTGTGATCACTTTCCCATATGGATACCATGCAGGATTTAACCACGGTTTTAACTGTGCAGAGTCTACAAACTTTGCCACCATCCGATGGATTGATTATGGAAAAGCAGCAAAGTTGGTAAGTCATATTGCAGAAAACTGATACGTAAGGAAATCTTTCATGTAGTTGTTTCTTTGGGAGAATTTATGGAAGCTGATATTAGATCAGGTAGCACCTTATACTGCTATTAAAATTTTATTTATAGTTCTTTTTATAGTGGCTATTACACTTCCAGCAATGTGTATTCCTCTCACTAGTGAGTTTTGTTTGAAGCTTAGTGTGTATATTGTTCTTCAAAACCAGTTCTATCTATGGATATTTTTAAGTTGAAGCTATGTATACGAGATTATGTGAAGACAGCTAGCTGACTTCTGCTCTTAAACCTCTAAACTCTATTATTTGTGAAAACACTTCATTTAAACTAGGATTTTTGATACCTGGAAAGAAACATAAGTAATTAAACTTTAAATAGTTTAAAGGAACAGGTTCAACTTTTCTCATCTTTAGTGTCGTTAGGTATCTTGTAGTACAAGATAGTAAAAGAACTGTGACTTCAGAGTAGATATTTTCAGGTTTTAAGATGAGTTGCGTTTAACTAAAGGTATTTCAGACTGAAATTTTGTTGTGGCGTACATTTTTTGCTTCTTTTCATGTACAGTGTATGAGTAAATACACAAAATCAAGAAAGTGCAATTTGTCCAGCAGAAATTTGTTACTGTTTTTCAATGTTCTATGATTTTTCTCAGAATTATGGCTTATGTAACCCTTGATTGGTATGCTTCCCAAAATGTTTAAGTCTAAGAAATTTTCTGTGTTGACGTGAGTTGTTCGTTAGTGGAAAACCCCTTTTCAATGGTGATTTGCTTTATATATTAGCAAATAAGATGAGATGGAATAAAGGGCAATATCAGATATGTAGGTTTAACAATTAAGTAATGATAGTGAACTCTCATTAAACACTTGGGATTGGAAGACCATCATGAGAAAGGTCTCAAACAGTGGAAATTTATGATTCTAGACATTATTAGTTGTTATTGCTAGATTTATAAATGTTTTTTGAAAACATCAATATGCATCTGAGATCTGGTCTTTAATGGAAAACTTGTGTTTTTAATAGCCAGCAGATAAAGTGTTGATTGTAAAGTTAATTAAAGTAAACCTATGTATTTGATAGTTTGGCTTTTCTGTAGTTAGTGCAGTGAAACAAAGTTGAGAGGAATATGGGTGTGGACACATACAGGTTAATTGTGGCAGTTAGATTTTAAAAGGTATGAATATGGTGCAGCTCTAAAATTAATTCAGCTGAACTTCAAGAATGGCAAACTTTATCTTCAGATGCAGCAAAGCTGAAGTAGTGATATCTGCAGCTACATCCCTTTCAGTATACAGGCTTCATATTTCTTTTACTTTAAAAAAATGGTCTGCCATTTGGTGTGCAGCTGCCCCACTACAAACTAAGTGTTTTATGCCTCCAGTGTGCCTCTCAGTTATTGTAATATACTGTAAACTTAATGTCACGTTTTAAAATCAGTGGACTTAGGAGGTAATTTTTTAAAGCTAATTAAATTCTATTCCTTTACACCATTCCAGAACTGCTTCTGAAATTCTGAATTTTCAGCTAGGAAGTCTTGGCATATAGACTCTAAATAGAGTTTTATTTAGTCAAAATTCTCTAGCCATATGGCTAACCCTTTCATTTCAGGACACTGAATTCTGTGCTCTGTGGTTATTGCACATAGGAACAGTATTATATAGTATAAGAAATTAAAGCAGTTCTGTGGTGTCTACAGTTGAATTTAAATGTCTGAAAGTTTCAAAGTGTTAAATGAAGCAATAATGACTAGTCTCCCTCTGCAGAGAAATCAAGGGTACCATTGTCAACTGTGAACTCCAGTTTCTTCAGTAAATGGTCAGAGTGCTTAGTGCTACTTGCTTGTTTTTTATTACTTGTTACCATAAGAATGAGAATGAAAGATTTTTTTCTTCTCGTTTTAAATGAGAAAGAACATGCTAGGAAGTGCTAATAGTAATTTTTGTATTTTTTTGGTGGAAGTGTGTAAGAAGATAAGAACTAATGGTGGTGAAATAATTCTTCACAATATTTACTTCATTTGTTTATGCCGTACAAATAGAATAAACAAGTCAAACAGAAAGTATTATAACTGGTTATCTGTTCTTAAATTGTAACTGTATGACAGAAAACACATACAGGTTACGGAATTACTGCAAACTGACTACTTTGTTTCTCGGTTATGGTATTTTTCTAGAAAAACATGAGGATAGATAGCTATGTTTAGTTTTATAACAACCTCAGGAAACTTCTTGAAAGTATTAATTAAAAAGGTAAGAAGTCTGTATACCCAAAGAATACTGATATTTCAGTAAGTTTTATTTGCAGGTCTGGTAATTTCATTTGAAAGAAAAAAAAAAACCCACCACACAACCTTGCATTCCCATTTGTCATTCTTCAGAGTACTGATGTTGTGTTTGACTTATTTTTTCTTTCTTTATGTAGTATATACAAGTATTTTAATTGAAGAAATATTTCAGATCCCCTAGTTCCCCTGTATTGTACTGCAGAAATTTCCTGCATCAGCAAAATGCAGCAATATGTAGGTCAGTTAGTTGCTATATTATTGTTAGAGAAGATTGTATACTGATGGCTGATTATTTGTCTTCCTACAGGAATCCTTTTATTTTTACAGAATAGTTGCTTACAGATGGATTTCTGTCTTAGAATAAGAAAAAAATCCTGAAGTACAGTCAATAATCATTCCTCATTAGTTTTGGAAAAAAAATTGGGGAAAGATTTCCGTTAAAGTTGTAGTAAATATTTAGGCTATGTGATGATGCTGCCTTCCTGAATGAAATGGGATGGTGTTAAAGATCCTGTGAAATTGATTGCAAATGTTAAATCAGATAGCATTTAGACCCTCAGTTCTGGAAGTTTGGCTAAGCAGAGATTATGGATGGAATTCCAAAAATTGTTTTCTGTCTTTAAAAATGCTATACTTGTGATCTTGGTTTTACTATGTATACCCTACCTGCCTGTAGTAGATGAACCCTGAGTGCAGTGATGGGCCCTTCAGCTTTTTTTCTAGTTTAAGACTTCCACTCAGGGAGTGACATACAGTAAGTAACCAGGTGGTACCACCAGTGTGCTCTTTGCTTGAACTTGACTGCTTCTTTGAGCTGTATTTTTCACTTATGGACAGAATTAAGCTGGACAGAATTAAGCAGAAGTGAAAAGTAGATGGAAAAAAAAAAGCAGAAATGGAGAAATAACAGATACACTAGAAGTCCCTCAACTCCAGGGGAGAAACAGGGTAGTTTTTGCTGTCTTTTTCCACTGGCAGGAACACACAGGAAGAGAAATAGGAGGTACTGGTGAAATGAACAATCCAGTCATGCTCTCCTGAACGTCCTTGGCAAATGGGTGTGGTACAGAGGGATGTTGGTGAACTGCTGATGTACAGTAGTGGTGGGACTTGGGAGACTCAAAGGTAGGTAGTGCTCAGCTCACAAGTACTTCAGTTATGTTTTGTTATGTTTTGTGAAGAAGAGAGGCACTTTAAGGTTTAGATATTCTCAGTCATCATCATCCTGTAACTTTCCTTTGTTTAGTGCTATTGATTTTTGTGTTTGTTTAGTACTTTTCCTGCTCTGGCAGGGGGATTAGACTAGATGATCTTTCGAGGTCCCTGCCAATCTCTAACATTCTATGATTCTGTAATTTTTGAAGAAAAATAAATGGTACAAAACAGGGACAGACAGGGTATTTCCTCAGGCTTCTGTGAGTTTTGGTTGGACACCCTCTGCACCCACCCGCAAACCTGTGGATCATCTATGTCTATTAATTGTATATTTTTGTCTGTTGTAATGTTTATTTCTAACGAATGCCAGTTTTGTGCTCATAGGAGGCTTAAGTGCAAGACCTCTCATAGATGTCAAAACTGGGGTTCTCTGTCATGATTTTCACATGACCAAATTTTAGCTCTGGTGGAGAGGATCAGTGAACTTCATGCATTCTAAGTGGATACTGAGAACTGGAAACAGATTTAAATTTTGAATAGAATCCTGTGCTTTTGTATGCAGGAAATTTTTTTTTTCTTTCTTGGAATTTCTTTTTTTCCCCTTATTGCTGTTTTGTAAATGTTTGAAAAACGTAGGTGTTGGCAAGTTGTCACCTAATTGCAGGAAGTCCCCCTTAAAATCACATCCTTTGACCTTGTGTCATGGTTTAAGGCTACCTGGAAATAAGCACCATCCAGCCGCTCGCTCTCTCCTCCCTCACAGTGGGATGTTGAGGAGCGTCAGGAGAACAAATGGTAAAAACCTTGTGGATTCAGGCAAGGGGGAACAAAAAACCCCCTTAATTTATAAACAATCAAAACCAGAATAGGACAATGAGAAAGACAGCTACATCTTAAAAAGGCACTTCTCCCCTACCTGCCCCTTCTACCCAGACCCAAAGGCTTTTTTCCTGATTTCTCTACCTTCTCTCCTGCCAGCAACACAGGGGAACATGGAATGGGGATTGTGGTCAGTCTATCACTTGAGGTTTTCTGCAGTTCGTTTGTTCTCTGGGGCAGGGCTTCTCACAGGGTTCCCCTGCTCCAGAGTGGGGTCCCTCCCACAGTAGACAGTCCTTCATGAACTTCTCCAACATGAGTCCTTCCCACTGGCTGCAGTTCTCCACAAACTGCTCCAGTATGGGTCCCTCCCATGGGGTCACAGCCTCCTTCGGACACAGCCACCTCCTCTGGTGTGGGGTCTTCCAGGGACTGCAGGTGGACACCTGCTCCACTGTTACTCTCCATGTCTGCATGTCGTGCCTCACCGTGGTAGCCGTCTCCCCTGCTGCCAACCAGCTTGGAGCCTGTGAAGCTTTTAGCAGCTTCTTACAGGAACCGTCACTGTAGCCCCTCCCCTGCTACCAAAACCCCACCACACAAACCCAAAATACCTTGTGTAGAGCTTCTGGACTGCATGGTCCCACCTAAGCTTTATAGGAGAAGATAGTTTGCAGAACAGAGAACTGAGTTGAGATGAAGGTCCTTTGTAGGAAACGTCCAGTAGACTGGTGTTGTGTGCAGGTTTGGTCAGGGCTCTCTAATTCTTCTGTATGCAGTGGTGATTATTTTATTTTCATTCTTTCCATTTTCTTCTTTTTACTGTTTAAATGCACACACTCTTCTGTCTGTTGTTTTTCTGAATCCTTGTGTCAGGGTCTCTCACTACTCTCCGTCACTCTGTTATCTGACAATGAAGAAGTTAAACTTTTTACCCAGGAACAGCAAGATAGTGCTGGGTCAGTCTGTCTTTTAAGACAAGGCGAGTGGTTTCATGAAGGACCCCTAATCAGAGACTGCAGGAATTTTTGTCCTTAAAGTGTAATACATCCCAGAGCCAGGGGTACTTTGTTATCACAAGTCCCAAGACTGTTAGATTAACGTGTCATTAGGATGAACTATCTTGTTATAATGAGAAGACCACACCACCAAGTGTCTGGATGACCCTCTCCAAATTAAGACACTCGCTGAGCATGCATAGTAAATTTAAGGAATGCTGTATTTTTAAATCAAAGCAAGAAAAGAACTAAGCAGCTGTAGTTAAGAAGTCTAGTCATTATGATGATTCTTTTGTATTTTGAGGCATGATTTGTTTTTAGATGTTGGGTGCTGGAAAGCTTTTTGTTGTTTAGCTGATACTTAGAATCTGAGGAGAGAAGTCTGCCAACCTTTTCTACTTGAAACTCTGGCTACTTAAGTAATATTGCTCTCTTTCATAAAGTTAAGTCAGTAATTACTCATGCATTCTTCAGTGGTAGCTGCTTAGCAACCTGTTTTCTGTGGATAGGTTAGATCAAAGTGCTGGCCTGCAGGTTGTGTTTTTCCCTTTGGTGGGATGAAGTGCAGTTGTTTTGATGTTAGATTTGATGGATTTGTTTGCCACTGCATTCATTAGCTTCACATCAAAAAACTGACAGGCTGTTAAATGAAACTTTGGCTTAGATTTTCAGCTTGACTGTTTTGAGACCTTTGTGAGATATTTTGGTTTTGTGCTGCAGCAGCCTCAAGCAGTTATGGCTGTTTCAAAGGGAGGGAAAGTTACTTAGTATCCTGATTTGTTTGGGTGAAAGAGTTATTGCCTTGAGGATAGCCGTGTCTGGCTTATGTTATCTAAATGATGAATTTATTATGAAATATATATTCAGGGACAATATGTATGACTTAAGTAATTTTATCAGAGAAGAAATGACGCCACACAAAAGCATTTTTTCTACCTCTCATAGTAAATTGAGGTAATAATTTTTTAAATGAAAATTATTCTTAGGTTGCTTATGTACAATAAAATATTAGTTCTCTGCTTAAAAACAAACCCAAAAATTCTATTTGTACCATTATTTTTTTAAAATGTATGAATTTAAATTCATATGAATTGATGCATGATTTAATTGGTGAATGATTTAAAGGCCTCGGCTTAAAGAGTATCTTGCTACTCCTACAGCAGTGTTTTAGTACTGAATGGGAGAAATAGCTATGTGTGTAAGC
The DNA here is from genome assembly GCA_011057875.1 of Pterocles orientalis. Lineage (NCBI taxonomy): Eukaryota > Metazoa > Chordata > Aves > Pterocliformes > Pteroclidae > Pterocles > Pterocles orientalis. The sequence continues at coordinate 1,748,447 of WKFP01014321.1, read as the reverse complement.
TTGCAAGGGATTCTTATATCAGCTTATTTTATTAGTTTGAATTAGGTACTGTGGTCAAGGAAACGTTTTTTAAAACAGTGCATGTTGATATATTTGATACCAGTCTGCAATGATACCAGCATCATTCAAAATTTACAAATTAATGTTTTTACTTGCTGGATATAATAATTAGCCACTTTGTATTGTTGACTTGGCTGTTTTTTTTTCCTAAGTGATATTTAGAAATTCAATTTGTCAAAGTAATCAATGTACCAAGTTGACATGCTTCGTAGAGGTTCAGAAGTTTTTGTTTTATAGCAGTTTTCACCAAAAGAGATTATTTTTTTCCTATGAGAAGTCAATAATTTACAATAAACTTGCCTTTTCAGAATATAAATTATATAAAGTTTTGAGTTAATCAATACAGTTTGTCTTTTCTTACTTTTCATCAAAATGCAGATTATAATTGTCCTTGATTTACTGAGGAAGAACTATTGTAACTAGGTCTTTTTCTGTCCATATATTAATGTCACAGCCTGTTGTCCTGGGTTAAGCTGAGCCAGAGTTAACTTTCTTCATAATAGCTAGCAAGAGGCTGTGTTTTGGATTTGTGCTCAGAAGAAAGCTGATAAAGTGATGTTTATGTGGCTGCCAAGGTCTTTCAGCTTCTCTGGCTGTCTGCAAACAGGAGAAGCTGGGAGGGAGCACAGCCCCAGTTACTGGCCCAGGATTTGATCTTAGTTTCGGGATTGAGACCCAGAGTGGCCAATAGTCTATTCAATAACATACATGTCATGCCCAGTGTATAGGTAAGGACCCTTCGGGAGCTTGGTCCTTTTTGTTCCAGATCCCTTTTGCTCTGGGTCATCTTGCTCCAGGTGGTCGCTTTCCCAAGGGCCTTCCCCGCCGCCCCCACCCTGGTCAGCTCTCGGTCTGGGGCGCTCAGACTGTTATCTCTGTTCTGTGGGTGTGGTTTCTGGACTCTCCCTGCTCTGGGATGGTTAGCCAGGAAGGGGTCAAGCCTTGGTCATCAGGTGGGGGGGGTGGGAAATGTGTGTATCACTCATTTGTATATTTGTATATACTATTATTTTCAATATTATTGTAGTTTAGTTATTTAACTGTTCTTATCTCAACCCATGGGTCCTTTTTTTCTCTTTACCTCTTTAATTCTCTTCCCTGTCCTCGGGAAGGGGAAGGATGATAAAATGGATGTGTGGGTTGGCACCGAGCCGAGGGTAAACCCATCACACGTGTAAAGAGAGATTACTTCTGTTCCAGATTTTTCAAGAGAGAACTTGAACTAAGAAATTATTTCATAAATTTGAGGTTCACAAAATAGAGTCTCTGCGCATGAATCAGCTGTTGAAACACAGACCATGTAAGATAGCTTAAAATATTTTGCCTTGCTTTGTCTAGCCAGAAAAGAACCAATCTCTGTGAATCCAGTGTAATGTTTAGAGCTTAGGTGAATGTCACAGATACCAGAAAGTGGATCAGGTGTCAGTGCATGCCCAGGCAATTGAAGTGAATCAGCTGTCATTGTATTCTCTTATTTATACCATTTGCATAAGTAAAACTTGTCCTAAAAATTAACTGAATTCTCCTACTCTAAGTCAATTCTTTAGCCTTGCTAGAATAATTTTGTATTTTGACACTAAGAGGTGACCCATCCTGACAGACAAAAAGTGTTAGGGTTCAGTTGCCTTAAGACCACTGCCCCCTAACCTTTCTTCTAATAAACCAAGCCTTCTCCCAAGTACTACTACTATTATTAATATTATATTGCAACCATTTTGAGTCTGAGTTTGAACCATCAGAGAGTTCATGTCTTCGCAGTTGTAGCAGGTAATTCTAGTACTAGGTATTGCTCATAAGCTATGTCCTCCAGGCAGACTAGTGCTGGAAGAGTGAGATACGCTTCTGTTTCATGGATTTTGTAGTAAATTGCTGCCACCAGAAGGAAGTATGGTCTCAGGGTATAGAAACCGATCTGCTTGTGTTCTTCCATGCAGTTTTTGTTGGTGTCTGACATTTCTGGATTGCAAATCTTTCTGGTTTTTGTTTTGTTTTGGTTTTGTTTGTTTTGTTGTTGTTAGTTTTTTTTCCCCATTTCCTCTCTTCTGTATATAGAGATAAAGCTCTGTATGAAGATGAATTTTACTCAGTTAACCTATGTATCTTCTACTGGGACTGCCTCCAGGATTCTGCTCTACTGGATGTTTACTGCTCCTGCAGTTTGTACTAGACTCACTAGTTTGACTCAGGTCAAACATACAGTGGAGATAAGCACAAACTTGCATTTTTCTCTGTTTTTCTGAGAGTCTGTAGAATATTATGTAAAAATGAAGAAGAAAGATTGAATAGCAGTATCAGATTTTGAAACACACATGGTTTATTTACTTCCTTCATCTAAAAGAAAACACTGTAAATATAAATACACAATTCTGAGCAGTAGAGAAGGCTTGTGTGAATGAAGAATAAATTATATACCCACGTCCTGAGGTAACTACACCAGAGCAAATGAAGTGTAGGTGTTAGTTTTAGTACAAATGAGCTTATGTAGCCTAGCAAATGTGTGAAACAGGACCTGAACACTGGAAGATGCCTCAGCTGCAGGTTTAGTGTCCCCACTGTGCTTCCTGGTTAAGTGTGTAGGACTTGTTTATATACTGCTACTTAAAGTCTTGAGGTTTAAAATTCTTGAGAATTATCTTAAATGAACTTTATAACCTGTACTGGTTTGATTTTAGATAAAACCCACCATAAAACATATTTCTATGCTTTACAAAAGGGAAGTTATTGAAGTATATCTTTAAGTTTCTGAGATGTTTTATAGCAAAAAAAGTTGAATTAAGACCTTGGTGCTAGTGTGGTTGTATTCAGTTTTTAAGGCTTGTCTTTCTGCCTGAAGCATTAGTCACTTTCAGAATGTTGAGAGAAAAGGTAGAATCAATCACCTTGAAGGTGTCATCTTTCTCTGAGGATATCTGTAGTTACCTCTTAAATCAGTTACAATATTAACACCAAAGAAAAAGATGTGTTAGCGTTTTAGTTAAAGTGCACTTCTGTATGGTTCATTTATAACCAATATAGCCAAATAGCTTCAGTTCAGAGTCTCTATTTGTTCTCTGTATGTAATATGGGCTTGTATATTCAGCAACTTCATCAAATTGTTTACTAACTGTTAGATCTTAACAACAAAGTCACCTCATCTTATCTTTGCCGTGTGACATCCCATGCACTTGGGATTCTGGGGGAAAATTTTTCACCTGAAGTTTCTGTTGCAAATAAATATCTGTATGTCTATCTATAAAAAGATAGCTTGTTCTAGGGAGCTAGAAGAGTGTCTGCTGTCTAGTTTGAAATATCCAGCAAAAAATCTCAATGAAAAATAAGAACTTCTTTCATCTTGGTGTCATTGTGCATATGTTTGGATTTTCCAACCTATTCCAATTAAGGTATTTCAGTTACTTCTGATTACCTTAATACAGGACAGTGAATTCTGTGTTTTGGTGGCCTTTTCAAACTGTGTTGAGATGTGTTATGTCACAGTATGTAAGAAAGACAGAGAGATCTGAGTATTTTGATTTATTATTGCAATTGCTGTGGGAATAAATCTGTGGTATAAGTAGGGGAGAAATTTAGTTAAGTACTGAAATTGTTTTCATTTCTTTTTCGTTACTTTTTTTCTTTGTTTTCCTTTTTCCGGTGAATCAAAAAAGAGACTGTAAAAATTCAGTCAAAAGGGGGAAAGATAACATCAAGAACCACCACCCTCCTCCCTCCCCCCCAAATCTTCTGTTTCCTGTCTTGTGGAGAGTATAACAAGGTGTTGATATACTTGGCTTAGTGTGTTGGTCGTTAATTTGTTAATCTGGATATAAAAATCCATATTAGAATCTAAGATTGGACAAGATTTTAGAAGAAAGTCCAGATAAGAGACATTTAATATGTCTGCTGAGTGTCTTTGAAACAGACTGTGAGCTAATTCATTGGCAAATGTGGTTGCAGTTAAAAATAATACTAGTACGTTATTGTATATGAGTGACTTGTTGGATTTTATGTACTGTAGATGTATTTATGAATGAAATATTTGAACCAAGCTGTTTTAAAGGAGTTCTAATTCAGGAATTAAAATTACAGTGTAATAATAAACATTGTCCAAGGTGATGCTGTTGATGTTCTGTTAATGGGATTGAATAGCTATTGGAGTGGGTAATGGTACTTGAGGGAATCACAGAATCACAGAATGTTAGGGATTGGAAGGGACCTCGAAAGATCATCTAGTCTAATCCCCCTGCCAGAGCGGGAACACCTAGATCAGATCGCACAGGAACGCATCCAGGCAGGCTTTGAATGTCTCCAGGGAAGGAGACTCCACAACCTCTCTGGGCAGCCTGTTCCAGTGCTCTGTCACCCTCACTGTAAGGAAGTTTTTTTCTCATATTCAAGTGGAACCTTCTATGTTCCAGTTTGAGCCCATTGCCCCTTGTCCTATCACTGGATGTCACAGAGAAGAGCCTGGCTCCATCCTCCTGACACTCATATTTATAAACGTTAATAAGGTCACCCCTCAGTCTCCTCTTTTCCAAGCTAAAGAGACGCAGCTCCCTCAGCCTTTCCTCAGAAGGGAGATGCTCCATTCCCTTAATCATCTTCGTGGCTCTGCGCTGGACTCTCTCCAGCAGTTCCCTGTCCCTCTTGAACTGAGGGGCCCAGAACTGGACACAATATTCCAGATGCGGTCTCACCAGGGTAGAGTAGAGGGGGAGGAGAACCTCTCTTGACCTACTGACCACTCCCCTTCTGATACACCCCAGGATGCCATTGGCCTTCTTGGCCACGAGGGCACAGTGCTGGCTCATGGTCATCCTGCTGTCCACCAGGACCCCCAGGTCCCTCTCCCCTACACTACTCTCCAACAGCTCAGTACCCAACTTATACTGGTACCTGCAGTTGTTCTTGCCCTGATGCAAGACTCTACACTTGTTAAATTGCATGAAATTTTTCCCCGCCCAAATCTCCAGCCTGTCTAGGTCTTGCTGGATGGAAGCACAGCTTTCTGGTGTGTCAGCGACTCCTCCCAGTTTCGTATCATCAGCAAACTTGCTGAGGGTGCACTCTACTCCCTCAGCCAAGTTGTTGATGAATATATTGAATAGCACTGGTCCCGATACCGAACCCTGGGGGACTCCCCTAGATACAGGCCTCCAGCTAGACTCCATCCCATTCACCAGTACTCTCTGGCTTCTTTTTCCAGCCAGTTCACAATCCATCTCACTACCTGATCATCTGGATTGCACTTCCTCAGTTTAGTCGTGAGGATACTGTGGAGACGGTGTCAAATGCTTTACTGAAATTGAGATAGACCACATCTACTGCTTTACCATCATCTATCCACCTGGTAATGTCCTCATAAAAGGCTATCAGGTTGGTCAAGCATGACTTCCCCTTGGTGAAGCCATGCTGACTGCCTCTAATGACCTTCTTATCCCTGATATGCCTAGAGACAGCATCGAGAATAAGTTGTTCCATCACCTTTCTGGGGATGGAGGTGAGGCTGACTGGTCTACAGTTATCTGGGTCCTCCTTCTTGCGGTTTTTGAAGACTGGTGTGACATTTGCTTTCTTCCAGTCCTCAGGCATCTCCCCCGTTTCCCACGACTTGCCAAAGATGATGGACAGTGGCCTAGCAATGACTTCTCCTATCTCCCTCAGCACCCACGGGTGCATCCCATCAGGACCCATGGATTTATGGGTGTCCAGATTACTTAACCGCTCCTTAACCCAGTCTTCATCTACCAGAGCAAACTCCTCCTTTGTCCTGACTTCCTCTGGGGCTTCAGGGTTATGGGACTCCTCAGGAAAGCTTCCGGCAGTATAGACAGAGACAAAGAAGGCATTCAGTAACTCTGCCTTCTCTGTATCTTCTGTCTAGGAAGAACATATTTTGGCAAAAATCTTCACAGATAATTTTGGTAAATAAAATCTAAAATTTATATATGATCTCTGAAAGTGGACACCATAGAAAAGAGGAAAAGTTTTCATTTTATTATATGTAATTATAATTTATTTTTTGTGTAGGTGAGATATTTATTTAGATGTGGCTTCATGTTGTGTTGAAGTTTTGCTGAAGAAATTCAGTTTATTTAGAAGCTGTGAGGAGTGCTGCCTTTGCCTGTTTAATTGAGTCTTATATCTGTTCTTGTTTCATCTCCAGTTCCCTCTAAGGTGCGAGTATAGTTGAAAAGGAGTGATAAGAAAAGGAAAAAGAAATAATGTGCTAGAGCTTGATGGGTGTAAGAGGAAGAGTGTTTTCAGTCAGTCAAAGTGGACGAAAGAATAGGGAGTTGCGCTCTGGGTTAGTCTATTTTATGCATATTTCATGCTGGGTAGAGAAAAGAGACTGTTGTTTACTTCAGTGAAGCAAAGTCTAACCATTACTAGAAAATCCTCAAGAAAGGCAGGGAAACAAACACAGATACCTGTCTTCAAGTCTGCACATCATAGAATTACCTATTTTATCTGTGATTATAAAGCAAGTTGTGGTTTAACCCCAGCCAGTACTTCAGCACCACATAGCTGCTTGCTCACTCCTCCATCCCGGCCCCAGTGGGATGAGGGGGGGAGAATTGGGAGAGTAAAAGTGAGAAAACTCATGTGTTGAGATAAAGACAGTTTAGCAGGTAAAGCAAAAATTATGCACACAGGCAAAGCAAAACAAGGAATTCATTCACTGCTTCCCACTGGCAGGTAGGTGTTCAGCCATCTCCAGGAAATCAGGGCTCCATCATGTGTACTGGTTACTTGGGAAGAAAAATACTATAACTCTTCTTCTTCCCCCAGCTTTATATGCTGAGCATGACGTCATATGGTGTGGAATATCTCTTTGGTCAGCTGGGGTCAGCTGTCCCAGCTGTGTCCCTTCCCAACTTCTTGTGCAGCCCCAGCCTGCTTGCTGGTGGGGTGCTGTGAGGAGCAGAAGAGGCCTTGACTCTGTGTAAGCACTGCTCAGCAGTAACTAAAACATCCTTGTGTTATCAACACTGTTTCCAGCACAAATCCAAAACCATCCTAGCTACAATGAAGAAAATTAACTTTTTCCCAGAAAAAAACAGCACAAGGTGGTGGAATTATTAAAATGCTTTTGTAATGAAAGAAGCTGTTAAAGAAATAGCAACAGTATTATGAGAGATGTCAGACTTTGGAAAGTCTTGGGTGATTCTAAAAATAGGTGATTGATTACAGTTTTAGGCAACAGGATGACAATAGACAATAACAAACAGTAAAAAAATGTGAGTGTTGAAATGGGACATTCCCTGCATGGAATATAGCTGCAAAGAGATAATAAGAAAGAAAGATGAAAACCATCATGTGCTGGAGTTTGCAAGGAGTAAGATGAAGAAAGGTACTGAATTATTGTAAGGTCATAAGGTGTCTTAGAGTAGTAAATGTTTAACCTAAATGTAATGGTTTAGGAATAGAACAATCAGGTGAGGAAGAACATCTGCAGGCCTTAATCAAGAAATTAGCCAACCTTGTAAGAGTACCAAGACAAGAAAATTAATTGAGAAAAAGGGACACCATTGCATAGAATCAGAAGAAAGTTCAACTGGTGGGCAAAGGAGGAAGAATTCTTACTTCATCCCGAGATGACCTAAAGACCACCAAGGGGAACCTCTGCACATGTACAAAAGGACATCTGCATATATTAATGGATTCCTTTAATGAGGAATTAATTAGGAACTCTTATTTTTATGTAAATATTTCCAGGGATTTTACTGAATATGTATAAGTTTGCAACATATATTCTCTGCAGTTTTGCTTGTTTGTTGGAGCAGTGCTGCCCAGCGCTGCAAATAAAGGCATACCTGCTTAGCAGTTGCAAACTCTGACTGTTGATTTAATTTCTTTGATTCAGAGAGGAAGAGTATTTTCTTTTTCCTTGATCTGATACAGGTATTTACAGTCTGAGTTAACTTTGGTGCAACACTGATAATTTCCTGAAAAAACAAAGGCAACAAATTTGTTTTTTTTCCTGTGTGCAACAGGTTAATATCAAAGGCCTGCATGATAAATTGTGGCGGGTTGGCCTTCAAGGAGTAGTCTCAAGTGTTGTTTAATACTCTGAACAGAAAGAACCAGGGTGTTAAAAGTTAAATAGTTTAACTGGTGCAAAATTAGAAGTATTTTGTTGGAAAAAAATGTGGTAAAAGAACAAGATTTTTAAGTTTTAGACTGGACTTCAGTACAATAACCTGATACTGGACAATTTTTTAGTGCAGAAGTACAATGAGAATTTGGGGCGGGTATGCCTTTAAAATTTGGCTGTGTTGGTTTTGGGCCAGAGCTGGAGAGGAACATTTTTGAGGTCTTCTAAAGCAACTAAACAACCCCAGCTCCCTCAGCCACTCCTCATAAGACCTGTGCTCCAGACCCTTTACCAGCTTCGTTGCCCTTCTCTGGACCCGCTCCAGCACCTCAACGTCCTTCTTGTGGTGAGGAGCCCAAAACTGAACACAGTAAATGTAGCACTAGAGCATCTGTTGCAGGAGGGAAACAGATCTGCAAACTTTTGACCAGTTAGCCCATTAGCAGTGTGACATGTACACGTATGTATATATGTATATATATATATATGTATGTATATATATATGTATATATTTCTGTAAATAAAATCATCTCAGTATTTGTTTCATAAGCTTAGAAACGTATCAGAAAACCTCTGAAGTACAGATTTCAGACATTATAGTTTACTGTAGTGTGAGTTAGAAGATGTGTATTATTTTATCTTTGCTTATGTTAAAGAAGTCCATGTTGTCCTTGTGTCCAGTGTTGTATCCCTGTAGTTCAAGTCCTAGATTTCCCATATCAGAGTCTCAGGCATCAAAGCTGAAAAAAAAAAAACGAAATGGTACAGCAGTAGGGTCAGCTTTAGCTGGGTGACTCCAGAGAGGTACCCCGAGCCAAGAAATCTCTGGGCAGTTATACTTTTACAGACTGTTCACCCGCCTCACACTCTCTTCATGAGCCTTTCATGCACCTTTTGGTCCAGTTATGATTTTTGGTCTGGGGTCTTTCAACACCTCATTGAATTCTTTCTCTGTCTCCAGGCAGGCTATTAATTGTCCTTATCTTGATGACTTGCAGCTGCTGTTGATGGTTGTAGCCTTGAAGCGTCCGTATCTTGTAATCTGTGTTTTTTTGACAGAACGTAAGAAACTGCAGAAGTCCCAGACTTGGGAGAAAAAGTTCCAGACTTAGCATGAATGTTTAGGCATAACACTTGTACATGGCCACAACATCAGTGTATTATCTACATTATTCTCACACTGGAAAAACCAAAACACAGCACACTGTACCAGCTAGTAAAAGGAAAAGCGTACGTAAGTGGAAATTTACAGCTTGCAACCCAAGGCTTTGGCAAATCTAGCTACTCATGCTAAGTAAGTAAAGCTAAACAAACAGCATACTAAATCACCCGACCGTCTAACTAATTTCAGCTACTTAAAACTTATTTAAGCCAAACTGTTAGCATCTCTCTTAACAGTTTACCATTTTAGAATGACACTCTGTACATTCTTCAGATTGTGTCAGTCTCTTCTTAAATCTTCAGTGTTTCTTCCTTATTATAGGGTCTTCTGCCTAGAAAAGTGGAAAATCTTCCATGGTTCCATGGCTTTCTCCTCTTTCCTTTTGTAGTGTTGACAAACTTGTTGCTTGATCTTGCAGACCTACTTTGTTGGACTTTCTAAAAGAAGATGCCCCTTGATGTTATAAGCATTGTAGTCATTGAATCTAATAGTCAAAATTATGAAGTCTTTGCTTTACTTTGAGTACAATTAGACTTTATTCAGAGGGGATTTTTTTAGATGAAGAAAATTTTTCAAAAATGACATGCTCTTGAGTTTCTTATCTTTATGTGGGGTAGAATATGTAAATAAACCAGAAAATCTATTCTTGCAGCATTTTTGACCAGGGAAAATTAAATACTAACTTTGTAATGCAAGAATGATTTTTTTTTATGTTATTTTAACCTACTTTAACATAGATGTATTTTGACAAGCTTCTACAGCTAACCAGACATTTTTATTTTTCACTTTTGGAAGGTGCTGAGTATGTTCAGGTCCTGTTGACAGCTAGCATAACTCAACATCTCTAAAAAGCAAGCAAGCAATTTTTTATTTAATTTCAGTCAGAATTTTAGCGTTAATAATGACTACCAGTGGGTGCCCTGCATTTTTTTGGCTCTGCAACTTTCATGAGAAATGCTACATATATTTTTGTGGGCAGATTTGTATTTTCTGTGAGACAGCTCTTCTGCCAAGTGCTCGTCTTGCAAGAGGAGAAAGGTGGTAACTTCAATAGAACTGTTCACTTGCTTTGTGTAGCATGAGTCGCCATATTCAAATGAGCAATGATAGTGTAGTGCATTTATACAGAGTCAGTCTGGAGAGTGAAGTGGATTTTCCTTCGTCTGGCTTTGTTGCTAAACTCCAGTATGCAACAGAATCAGTATTTTGTTTCATAAAAATGATGTGTGTAGCATATAATAGTTAATCTAGAATAATGTGAAATTTTATTGACTGCTGTGCTGCTTATAAAATTGTTGCAAAACAGTTTGAATTGGGAAAGTTTTGAATCCAAAGAGGGTAAATGTAACATGAATGCCTTTAATTAAATTTTGCTTAATTTAAATAATGTAATTTGTATTGATTATGCTGCTGCAGTTCATTTTGATTTTTATTTTTAATTAAAATTCAGTAATCTTGTTTTATCTTCCAGAGCAATTAATTCATAAAATAACTGTGAAGAAAAATGCATGTTAATTAAATTAACACTTATATACATCTGTTAAACCAAAATCAGACCATAATTTCATTTTTTTCTTCATTTGTGAATGTATGTTATACATAGTAATGTGTCCTCTTTTTGGCTGAACTACATCTAACTTTCTTCTTAGTAGCTACAGTAGTGCTGTGTTTTGGATTCAGTATGGGATTTGGTATGAGAAGAATGTTGACAATATACTGATGTTTTTAGTTGTTGCCAAGAAGCCAAGGAGTTTCCAACTTCCCATGCTTTGTTAGTGTGCAGGTGCACAAGAAGCTGGAACAGAGCATAGCCAGAGCAATGGATCCAAACTGGCCAGTGAGATATTCCATCTCATACAACGACATACTCAGTATATTAATGAGGGTCAGATGGGAAGCTCTCTCTCTTCTGGAATGTGGTTTCAGGACTCTCTCTGCTCTGAGATCATTAGCTGGGAACCAGCCGGGCCTTGGTCAGCTGGTGGTGAGCATTTGCACTGTGTATCACTCATTTGTGTATTCTATTATTAACCTTATTATTATAATAATTATTTTGAATTTATTTTATTTCAATTATTAAATTGTTCTTAACTCAGCAGTCCCCTTACCTGTACCCCTCTGGCTCTCCCCACCACTCCCTAGGACAGGGAGAGTGAGTGAGTAGCCACCTGGTGTTTGGCTTCTGGCTGGGTTAAACCACCACATAATATTTCTTACAAGGATAGCAATACAATTTTGTTTTGGATCAAGTCCTTCCTCATTTAGTCCTAAAATAATGTAGGTGCTTCTTGTGCTCTAACTGCCTCAGAGACTGCTAGCACTACCTTCTGAAGCTCACTGAATGATACCTAAAGTGCAGCCTAATCCTGTTATTTCCTTCTGCATCTTGTAAATTTCTCTATGGCTTCTCACTATTAGCTTGTGTCTGTGCAGTATTGAAATATGGTCTTAAACTTGAATGACCTCTAATAATTTTCTGGCAAGGAAGTTTAGAGCTGATAGTACTGCATATGTTGAAAACAATCCAGAGTGAAAGACTTACTGAGATCACGAATGCTGTCTTAAAGCTTATTGCTTTTACTTGGGTGTGTTGTGTGGTTTTTTTTTTTATTTTTTTTACCCTCTTTGTTTGTATTATTTGCAGTTTGAAAAGAGTTTGAGATTATTTTGAGCCAAGACAGGTGATAATACATGCAATGATTTGTTAGTGTGCAGTGATAAACGTGCGATTTATTTCTACATCTGTGCATGTGAAGGAGTCATGTAAAGTGAAGATGACTGGAAATGTTGAAGGGCAGAGAATCTGAGCAGAAAGCAGGGCTGTAGAGCTAATTGCATGACAAATACCTGTGTCTTAATGCTGGACTGGAAAGCTGAAGATACTGAATTAGTTGATTTCACAGAAGTCTTTGCAAATACTTGTGCAAGACAGAAACCTTTCTAAGTGGTAGCCTCAAACACCAGGTTTTGAACTTTGATTAGCACTTAGTTTACCTAAATTCTGTCAGAAAGATTGAGCTATTGTTGACTCCTAAGGAAAAGCGTCTTCTTTCTTAGAAGTAGTTCAGATACTGGTAAACATAATGCTACTATGTTAATTTTGTCATGCATTGTGTGGTAAGGGGACATCTTACCACTCTCTACAGCTACCTGAAGGGGGAGGGTAATGGTCTCTTCTCCCAGATAACAACTGATAGGATGAGGGGAAACAGCCTCAAGTTGCACCAGGGGAGATGTAGATTGGATCTCAGGAAAAATTTATTCACTGAAAGGGTTATTAAGCATTGGAACAGGCTGCCCAGAGAGTGGTTGAGTCACCCTCCCTGGATGTATTTAAAAGACATGTAGATGTGGCACTTAGGGATGTGGTTTAGTGGTGGACTTTGCAGTGTTAGGTGAACAGTTAGACTTGTTCTTAAATTAGAAATCTTTTCCAGCCTAAGTGATTCTATGATTCAATATGAGAGCAGCAGATTAAAAATGCTGAGGTAGTCACACCTTAGCATTATAGCTGGAAACAAAATTATATGGGATGTTGAAGAACTAGACAGAAATCTAGCAGTTTGTGTCCTGAGGTGTATGTGCTTTCTGGGGTCTCTCATTTCTGGTTGATGTGTACTCTTTGTGTTCATTTGCAATTGGATGACTGGTAGGTTTTATTGTTCTTCATGATGAAATCATAGCAGGAAGCAGCTCTGTGATTTGTCCCATCAGTTCTTTCTGCAGTTATGGAGATTCTTGCCTGTATGCATAGGTTGGAAAGATAGTTGACAGTAGAAAAATCAGCCTTTACAAATTGTTTCTTCACTGCCTTTGTATGTGGGCACATATTTGTATGTTTGCCTAGCCTGTGGTAGTGTGGTTATGCCAGCCTTTCCAGCTTATTTATGATTAAGCACTTTCAAAGTAATTAGCAATAATGTGTAAAAGCGTTGTGAAGCAGCATACTTTCTTATTTGCCAGGTTTATTAATCTCTTACTTCCCTAAGAAAATGCACAGTGGATCTCCTTGTCATTAGTGTAAACTAATAATTGTACTTATTTGCTTTTCTCTTTCTTAAGTGTCTTACTAACCGAGATAATACATCAAGAAATTAAATACAGAAAGCTGTGTTTAAGGTATTATGTAGATGTAGACAATTTGAAAGTAATAATAGGGCTACTTTTTATTGAACAATAATGAATTTGGATCTTTTGCATGAATGATCTGCAAATGTTCATGTTAAAAATATAATTCATGATGCCAATTCCTAGATTTGCTTGACTTCTCCCTTTATGTAACTTATAAATGAATTAGTTGGCTACTTATATTAATGTTTGAACTATTTTGCATTGCTGTCTGTATTACGTTTTGTCTCCAGTTGCAAATACCTGAAAATACACAAGTATATGGTAGAATAAATGAAGGAGTAATCAGATAATCAGATTTGACTGCGCTGATATTGTGAATCTTCATAAATACGATAAAAAAGAAGTTTATTGATACTAGAAGACTTTTGAAAGCAAGTTAGAATTTATATAGTTATCTCAAAACTAGTCATAAATGGTAGTGCTGATGATTAGCCAATTAAGTTTTTTTTTAATACTTTATTTTTTTTGTACTGTTTTAAATTCACCCCTAAGAAGATGAATTGTTCACTTTTTACACTGATCTTAGGTCATAAATGTCATAGCTTAATAAAGTAAGCATGCAGAGGTTTGGCAACTGGACTGTTTCTTCATTAAACAGAAAAAGGGAGAGATCTGAGTTAGGCAAAGGGGATTCATGTCACATTTGTTTTCTTAGTCCTTTGATAACTGTAGTGTCCAGAGGGAGAAATGCAGATCTTTTCATGTCATTTCCGTCATTGTTTGTTCATTTCTATAAAAATCACTAGTGATAAACTCTGTTCTGTGCAAAGTCTGAAAAACTCTGATAAATAGCTTTTCAGAAGAAAGAATATCAAGTCAGATGACACACAGAAGTGTTTTTTTCTTGTGGGCTTTCCTAGTGTGTAAAGCTTACAGAATTTCTCAAAATTTTAAATACAGTGAAATAAGGAAAAATAGGGCTTTTTTCCTTTTTTCTTTCTTTTTTTTTTTTTTAAGTAAGTCTTCTATTTGTTATAGTAGAACTGCTCAGAATTTTGTTACTGGCTTTTAGAAACAACTGGTATGTTCAAAAACTGAAAATAAGTTGTTTGCTGGACTTGAATGCATAGTTTTTAGTTGCAACAGGTAAGAATAAAAGTTGTTTTAGTGGTTTTCTTGTGTTTACTCTTAGAAGGAATGCACCTTTATAAAGTGCCATGTTTTGGGTAGTTTAACAGTTCAGAACTTTGGGGACCAAGAAACTTAGAATCTTCAGAATTTTTTGGGGAACCTGTGTAGTCTGGTGGATACCAGATGGTATTGCAGGAGCTCCCGTGTACTGCAGCTGCGTTTTGCATGTTGAAATATGTAGATTGACTTTTGAGTGATTCCTCTACCTCCAAAGAACCATTACATGAATTAGTAGATCTCTTATGATCTCTTATTTAAAATGATGTTTGCCTTTCAGTATAAATTTTTTTTTTAAGATAATGATCACTTAGATGTCACTCATATATAATAAAGGCACATAGTCTAACAAGTACTTTTAGCAATCCTTGGCATCCTGGTTGAATTTGTGGTCATAGTTACTCTGTCACCTTGTCACTCTTATAAATGATTAAATTTCATTTAGACTGATGTTGTGGGAAACTTTGTCATAGTCTGTACTGTTGCTCCATGTCTGTTGGTGAAAAAAAAGTTTTTCATTCTGCTTTATTCTCATTGTTATTCCCCTTTTAGCATTTTTGACTTTTTTGTATTTTCCTGATCCCAGAAAATAAACTTTTTACCTTATATATGCCCTTTACTGTAATTGTGAAATTGACTTTCAGTGTTGTTTTGTGTTAGTTAGTTGAAAAAACTACTCAGCAGTAGTACTTCACTGCAATATTAAAAATGTGCACACAACTTTTAATGAGTAATAATACTGAACAGCAATCAGAGACTATAAGGAAAATTCTAAACATAATCTGCATTCATTTTTCAATTTAAAAGTACATTTTTGTCTCCTATGTAGGTGAGCATTGGTAGAACTTCCGTCTTCCATCTTTGAGCTCTTAAGCTTTTGTGCAGAGTTTATTTGCTGAACATTCAATCTCTTAAAGTATTTTTCTGGTGGGCTTAGGTTTTTAGCCCTGTGAATGTGTCTACATACCTGGCCATTCTTAATTCTTTCTTCATTTACTGGGAAAACAAGTGCAGAAAAATTCTAGTTCCAAGTTCAGGAAATACTTGGTTTAAAATTTCATAGTATCATGTATTTCATTAAGATTACCATCCAAGAGCAATTTTCAAAGTGGGTGGTTTGCAATAATGAAGACAAGCAAAATGGTTATTCTAATAAACTAAAGGTAAAATTAGCACAACCTGGCCTACAGCCTTAATGTAAGTTCAAAGATGGGAGAAGTTCAGTGGGCACTTGCTTCATTTGGTCTTAGAAGATTATTAGTTTATCATGCCATTTTTGGGCTTGTGTATTTTGTCAGAAGGGCTTTAAAATAAAGGTTATTTCCCTTACTAACTATTTCCTTTGCACATCCTCTGAGCTAGGACTTCTTTTGTAATCACATCAATTCTCTGATCATAATTTCAATTTAATAGAGTAACTTATGTTTTTACGGCTTCCGTTTCTAAAACCACAATGATAGTCTTCCCTTCAGCTGTTTTTTTCCCCAACTCCATCCTAGTCTTTTAGGTCCTTGCCCTGAGGATTTCTGACTCAGAATGTCAGGCTTGCTTTTCATGAGATCCATGAAACTAGGTTTTTCACAGCTGCCACGTCAAAAGGCTGGAAGCCACTCATACAAACATTCATTTTTCTACCTGAGGACAATTGTTTTGTTTTCATATGAATATCTCCAGATCTTCTAAAGTCCTGAGATTAGACCTAGACTGGGATTTAAGTGTGGCTGATGAAACTGTTTTTGCTTTGGAAACTGAAAAATGCTGTGTAATTCAAGGAAATATCTTAAATTTCTTGGATTTAGGCAGTATAGGTGTATTTAGTGCTGCTTTAGTGCAGCTTGACGTTGTTTATGCATGTGGCTTCAGTGTCGTCCCCTGGAAGAGTTAGAATGTCACTTATAGGAATATTGACTTGGTGAGACTTGAACACCCTGCATGATGAGGAAGACTGAGAACTTCCATCTTCTAGGAAGTTCCATCTTCATGTCCTTTATGAATCCTGAAAAAAACACTGTATAGAAGAGGATGGCAGCATTGCTGTTGTCAGATGGTCACAAGCAGCCTCTGTGTGGTCAAATTGCAGAGGCTTAGTTATTATTTAGGAGAAGAGTCAATGAGTAAGCATGATGGAGGGAAACACATGGTCATCTTCTTTCTCAGTTGAGTTGGCCATAATGGACAAAATTTCGTGATGGATGTGAAACAGAACTAGGTTGGATTTCCAGTCAATCGTACTGGAAATATGTAGAAAATATTGTGTGGCAATGCATTTCTTCTCTTATACCAATTGCTGATTTACTCCTATTCCTATTTACAGCTTTGATGTGTCTCTCACCACTAATATGTATTAGTTGATTAACTATCTGCTACTTATAAAGAAATACTAGTATTGTCATGGTTCCTATTCTTTCCTTTTCAAATAGTTCTTGTTGTTCCCTTGTGGTATGTATGAGTATTGTAAATAAAATATGTGTTGTTATATTAAGACATTGTATACCATCTGTGTGTGGGCGTGACAAAAATTGCAGAAAATCACAACTTAAGAATGTTCTCTTTTCTGTTAATGCTTGTTGAGTTTTAGTGAAAGTGGCTTTTAAAACAGTAAAAATGAAGAAAACTTGATGCTAAAAATAACACAATGCCCTTTTATTTGGCATACATTGTAGGTACTGTTTCCTTTTATTTGCCCATCTTATCTCAGTCCTGAACTGTTCTGTGGTTTAAAAAAAAATAATGAAAACATCCTGCTGAAAAAATGCAAGATCATTATTTATGTGCTGGGATAACATGCTGCCTTGTTTCCAAGGTGATATTATTATACTATGCGTGTTGCTAATCACATTTTAAGAAGAGTATAAGGAAATCAAAGGCATGTATACGTTAGACCTTAAATATATCATATGAGATGAAATTACCGAGCATGATCTAATTAACAGATCATAAAAGTGCATTTAAGGTAAAGCATTTGACCTTTAGCACACGCAGGACCAAGAAGTTAAAGGCTGAAAGGGAATTTAAGCTATAATTTGATTTACTCAAGCCTTTTAGAGTATGTTCAACTGTATCTGCACTGTTGTTTATTTGAACTAATTCTTTGGAGATATTATTGTAGACAAGGGCAAAGCTAAAATGAGCAACACTTTTTGTAAACTTTTCCAATATGAGGTGCTGAATTAGGTGGCTTACACAGTTCTCTTTGGCTTTAGCAGGTGTTAGTAACACATTAACATTACCAGCAGTAAGCTGTAGTGTTTGGAAAAAAAATTCAAAAAGGCAGCAAGAATTTCTTCTAACTAATGTTTAAAATATGTAGAAATGTAAATCCATAGCTCGACCAAGATGAGATCTGGAGGTTACATAGGAGCATACTGTCTGATTTGTAATCTGAATCAGTCAAACAATCTGCATAGACTGGATATAAGGTTCTTTCCTAACCTCTCCTATATGGTTCCTTTTAAAAATTGCCTTTAAAGACCAATGTGGAGTAGATTATTTTGTTGCTAAGTAAGATATAATTTCAAATTCACTTCAAGGAAAAAACAGCCTTAGTAATATGCAACTTGATTGGACAAACATTTTCGTATGGTAAGTAATTTAAAGTGAGATCATGCAGGTAAATTTATCTTAGAGTAAAATGTAGTTAGCAACATTTATTTTCCAACTCTTAGAGCAGAAAAAAACTAAAATTGCATATTTCCTGTTCTTCAGGTCTCTTTTATATTGCTCTGTTTGCTGACAGTTCTTTGAAAAACAGAAATGACATTTGGGGACTGTTGGAATTGTAGCAAAACAAATATTTGAATTTCAGTAACATACGTTATTCAAAGTGTTTATTGGAGCATGAGCTCTGGTTTTATGCCCAGTTTTATTTGTTCATCAGCAGAGGGCAATATAACTTCATACATTTCCTTGAATGGATTTAATTTGTTGATCTTTTTATTTCTAGTTTTAACTAAAATAGCACCTACTTGTAAATACTGAGAAAATATGTGAACTCATGATGAAAAAGCAGTGAGCTGTGGTATTAGTATTCTTTGTGCACTTTCAGAAGGCTGAATAAACTTCCTAATAGTTGTACCCTATGGGAGGTGTTCTCTAAGTTCGTAAGCAGACAGATAATGTCCAGACTTCATGGAGATGGCAAAACATAGTATTGCTTTTTTACTGGATTAGCTGGATTAACTATGCACCCTTAGCAATGAGCTGATGCACTCTTTCAGTGGTTTGTGTGTGGTGTGGTGGGGTTTTCTCTGTTTTCTCTGTTTTCTTCCCCCCAACCCCCCCCCCCTCCTCTCCTTGGGACAGACTCCTGCAAAATTTATCATTTCTTTTTACATCTGTTTTTGGTTTTACTGTGGGATAAAATCCCTTATGAAGAGCTCGTAGTACTTTACAGACTATGAGTATGTGTGCTGTAAGTTAAGTGTAGTGAGGAGCTGTGCTGTGATAATTAAGAAAAAGTAGATTCAAGTCTCCATTACATCTCGTTCATTCTGTGTGCTGTGACAATAAGAGTTTTGTTTTATGGCTGGGGTGGTAAAATGAGCCTTTACAGTCCTCAGGAAGTGTGTGTATTGTAAGCTTTTAATGTACATCATGTTAATGCTGATCAGTTATGATAGTTCTTTGATTTTTGTGTTGCCATTAAAATTTTCATTTAGTTCTTTCAGAACATATCAGGAATCCTAAAATAGATATTAATGTATGGCAATTTTTTTAAAAAATATGCTTTCCTACTTCTGATGCTCTTGACACATATTCAGAAAGACTTCAGACTTATGGTTTCTTGTTTTTCATCTCCTTTGGGCATCACAGACTCAAAGAATCTACTGTACTGTCACAGCATAAATACAATTCCCACTAACAGCCTGGGACAGGCAGCATTTACCAGCCTTAAAACACGAGGCTAGGATTAAAAGATTTTGAGTTCTAGCTCCGGCTCTGCCCTTGGCTTGCTCAATGAATGACCTAAGGCAGTTGCATCCCTCTGTATACTTTTGTTTCAAATGCATTGAATAATGCTGGTCTTCCTCTATTACCAAAACTGTTTTGAAGATTGATTTGCCACTGTTTATACATTTAAGCTGTAATATATAAAATGAAAATAACAATAGAACTCCCTGAAGTACTGCATGCAGATAAAAATGGCAAAACAGATCACGAAGAGTGCATGTATATGGTATGCAGATTTTGTGTTTAATTTTTTTGCACAGGCGTTTGTGCTCATATATTGTGTTCTAGTTACAGCTCTGCCCCTATTTATAGGATTTGATTAAATCATTCAGTCTTTCACGGTATCACTCTGTTGCGAAATGGGAACAATTTCAAATCAGCTTCAGCAAGTATTGAAGTCTTAGGCTGTGAAACATAAATGTAATTTTGATATCTTTAAAAATTTTATTTAGAGAAAAACCTCAGGATTTTAAGGTATAAATACAGGGCTGTTTTTAAGTTTATGTATTGACATACACAAATGGTTAATCAAATATAACATTGTTAGATGGTCAAAATGAACATAGAATGTGTATGCAAAGGTAACTAGCAATGTGTGCATTAAGTATGTAGTTTAAAAATCGCCTTTCTAGCATCTTAGAATTTTCATTTCCTTTATGCTAAAAAGGTTGTTTCATTTTTTTAGAACAATCATTTGGAGTGAATACAAAGACAGTTTTATAGACATCTCACTCCAGCTGGTGATTTTGTTATCCATCATAACAGGGTTAAGTGGGGAAAAAGATGAAGCTAGCATAATAAACTGGATGACTTGCAGAGCTGAACCGTTCTTATTCTCAGTGCTATATCCAGGCACATGTATGTGAACATTTACTGTGTCTTGGTAGAGAGATGGTAACTTCTCAAAATGTACTAACTGGGTAATTTGTCATACTACCGTGTCTGTAGACACTTGGCATTATGCCATGTTCTAGGACAAAGGGGAAAGTTTTTTTTTCTAATAATTTTGATGTTTAAAACATTCTTGTTATTAAAATGCTCTTAGTAACCAAGTATGTATGCCACCACTGTTTCATAATTATTATACGTGTGATATTGAACAAATGACAAAGAGCTTTACTTGCAGACCGTAGGACAAGTTAAGATGTGACTGATTTTATTAGGCACATTTCTGTTAAAATATAAAAAACCCATAGTGCTTTTTTGACACAATGATTGGTGACTGATGAAGTTAGTGGATTTGGTTCTAACCAACGTTCCTGGTTAACAGTGTACTAAGTGAGATTTCAACAGATACTGCCTGAGTTCCCTCTCTCTCTGCAACTGGTACTTTAGAGTATTGGAGAATATGATTCATGAAGTTGGTGAACTAGTCATGAACAAAGCTAGCTATAGGATCTTACTTTAATTGTCTTTTAGAACCTACTTTCAAACCAAAGTAATGATATGACAGCTTGTCAGAAATATATTTTGATCTGGTGCTTCTATAAAGTTTTATTTTATGTACTTCTGTTTATACTAGTCACATTTTAATTATGAAAAGGTGGTTATTTTTTTTAAGTTTGCATCTCAAACTGTGTTTAACTATTTATGTAATTAAACTTGTATTTTTTTCCAATTTTAGTGCAAGAGGAAGCAAAAGTACAGCTAAAAGTGTGTTTTTTTTTTGTGGTGTGTGCTCCCCCTGCCTCTCCCCTTCCCCCCTTTTTTTTCCCTCCTGGCAACTGCAATTAGAAATAAATGCAATGTAGTAGTTTCTGGGACTTGAGATAATACCGCAGGTATATAGTAAATATAACTGCTCCTATTCTGTGTGATGATGAGGTGGTATAGATTATTATGATAAAGCCATTAATTCCCAGCATTTAGTATGCTTGTGTATAGAACTGCCAGGTAGTAAAGAGAACATCAGGGATTCTGTTTCTGGTTTTTTGTTGTAGTGTTGGTTTGGAGGTTTTTTTTTGTGTTCCCTCCTCCCCCCCATTTTTTTTGGTCTCCCCATACCCTTTTTTTAATTGACTTTCTTGAGGATTGGTTTGTTTTTTTTTAAAGCAGTGATGAGGGGGTTTTAAATTACCTCCCCTGCATTAGTTGTCTGGTCTCAGAACTGTTGGATACATTTTTATGCAAGTGTCCTGGGTCCAGCTGGGATAGGGTTAATTCCTCCCAGAAGATGGGAGGTGGGCATAGCCAAAGGGATATTCAATACCATGCTGACTGTCATGCCCGGGATATAAGGGGAAGCTAGTCTAGACGGCCCCCTCTCTTTTTGTGAAGCCCTCGGTGGTGAGATATTCATTGTATCAGTGTTTCCATTGTATTCTATACCTTGTCTTATTGTTATATTATCTTTTCTTTTGCTTTCCTTGCGTGGTATTATTAAAAATCCGTCCTTATCTCAACTCGTGAGGTTCCAGTTTTTTTTCTTATCCTTCCCCATCTTACCGGGAGGGGAGGAGGAGGGGGGTTGCGACCACGTGGTGGTGACAACACTTTGGATGCCTGTATCTTACCAATTGGTTGCAATTTGAGCCTAACACTTGATCAGCTGTGGTCTTGAACACTGAAATGAGAAGATAAAAATTCCGGTACACTTTGCCTTTACCTGCTCAGGTAAAGAATGTACATTTTGAGATACATGTTTCCCTAGATGCAGTGAGGTGCTTCAATACCTCTGTTTGGTTATCATCCCAAATGATAGTCCCCTTCTTCCCTTGAAAGAAGCTGGGGGAGGAATTAATGTTAAAGAAATTTAACATTTCCTTCCCACATGATTGGCAGTCTTGATTCCTCTTGTGCTTGCTTTGCATTTCTTTGCACTTAAAATAGTGTATTCATTTGCACATCGCTACTCCTTTAGTTCTTTACTGAAAGTATGTGCAAGCTGAGAACATACTACATGTATGCCATATTTGTAGAAGGTTTCACTGTCCTAATGATTCTGCATTGAATCTGTTCATAAAGGAAGTTGAAGCAGAAGCTGTTCAGTTCTGAGGGAGAAGGAGAAGGTTGGGCAAAGATGCCTGTACAACCCAGGATGAGGGAAGCGCCTTTCCCTACTTTCTGCAGAGAGAAAGGTTGCTTGGGCCTTAAGTATCCTTTCTCTTGCAGCACCTTGGTCCCAGAGATTCTTTGCCAAAAGGCTGTGTTTTCTGTAGTGCCGTTGAATACCTATTACGTTCTACTGTCCTTATTGCTGATATCAGGTCCGGTATGTAGATAGTAATTTGGTGTATGGATGTTTGATATGCACTTGATAAGAATAAAAGGCTGACCCAGAGCCATGTACTTGTATTCCAGAGATTCCCAGAAAGGGCATTATGGTGATTAATGAGAGGAATACAACACTCCATTACCAGTTTCATGTCAGTCTGTGATAGCAGTGTGCTGTGATATGAATAAGGATGTATAATCTAGAATGCCTCCTAAAAAATTAAATCTTATGCCTCACATGGGGACAAGGATGAAGTCCCATGCAATGTCAGTTTGAATGGAATTGGCATGTGATATTCCCAAAGCCATGAAGAGGCAGTACTTTTTTTGTACTGAGATTTCATTTTTGTATTTCTACCAGAGTTTCTGCCTGCTATAGAATATCATTGGCCTACCGGTAGGACTGGAGTTGAACTTGTATTGGATTTTTTTTTTAAATGGGTTTTATATATGGACTTTTCTTCTGTATTCTCTTAAAACACGATAATTTAATGTGTTTTAAGTTTTTTTGTCTGTTGCTGAAAGTGTAGAGGATGAAAATCACTGGATAAAATGGAAGTTCTTTTTTTTTAATATTTCTAATTGTATGACAGTAAAATACATTCTGTTTGAACTTTTATCTTCATGTATTTCATGTACATTTCATGTACCTGTCACGAATTTTAGTGTTTGCTGACTATTAATTTGGTATTATTTCAGATTTAAGCTTAAAAAGGACTAGGTTGTATAATGTTTGTCATATTTTCTCATTTTCATAGAATCATAGAATCACAGAATGGCTAGGGTTGGAAAGGACCTTAAAGATCATCAAGTTCCAACCCCCCTGCCATGGGCAGGGACAGCCTGGCCTTGGACACCTTGTGGCAGATGATAATTCATTTCCAAATCAAATTATCTTCTCTGCCTGAATCTATTAGAATTGGTGCATGTTCTCTGAGGATACAGTCAGATGCCTTTTTTTTTTTGTGTTCAGTTTTGCTGTCTTAGTGGTAGTAATCTCAGCACTGCTGGGTTCCTTGGCATTTTTGAATCAAATCATTGCTCTTACAGAGTAAGCAGGTATTTTGCAGGAAATTGAATGTCTTTTAGTTTGTTATGATAATACATAGGAGAGGTGAGGCTGACTAGTGAGTTTGCTAGAGGCATACAAAAAAACTTTTGGAAAAAAATTGGAACAAAGTTTCACATACCTTGAAATAAGACTACTTTGTTGAAAGTCTTGATTATTTACTCAATTATTATTATAAAACATTAAAAAACCCAATAGTTATTATAAAACATATTATAAAATACAAAAATGGCTGTTAAAAAATTTCACTGCAGTGACCTTTAACACATTGCCATGTTTAGGATCAATCAAAAAGAGATATCCTAGTATCGTGTATTTCTTCTTTTAATTAGGAAGCTTGTTATGTAACAGTCAAGCGTAGCTTCAAATTTCTATTATGTACCTCTGATTGTTTTTTTAATCCAAAATAGTGAACAATGGCTGAAATAGTTCACTGGGTGGAAAACATAGGTTTAATCTGATTACAGTTAAACCTACAGATAGGTTTAATTTGATCTTACTGGAGGTAAGATATTTTAAAAACAAGTAGAGATAGTCATGGGAGCGTAAAGCCTTCCACATATACCACAGTTCAAGTAAAACCGTATGCCAAGCAGTTTTAAACTTTTTCCCCACACTCCTAATCAAAATCTTGATCACTTTCCAGAAATTGTTTTGGGAATATGGTTATTTCTGCAGTGCATGTCCCAGGCTGCAGAAGAATGGTGTTGATGATTTACTCTTCATCTTTGAATTTCGTGTGAAATAATGATTTGTATCAACAACTTTTCTTGTTATAAAAAAACATGTTGTCCTTCATGTAAGTGACTGCATATAGCTGTAAAACAGATAAGAGTATGTGTCTTATAAGAGGAAAATAATCCTCTTGATTATTTTTCTTTTAGCAATCTGAATTCCATATTCCTGAGCTTAAAATAACTAACAGGATTAGCATTGGAAATACATGTGTGCAGCAAAAATATAATAATTCTATGCATAAAATGCAATGCAGTTTTCAAGAGTGTGAAGTGAAATGAAATAATGAGTATAAAGATAAAAAGAGGAACTTTTCTGAAATACTGATGTTAGTATTATGATATAAAAATAAAAGTTAGTTTGAGATTTATAATGGAGTAGCTTTTCTGAAAACTGAAGGTAGTAAATGAAAATGTTTGACATTTTTTAAACCTTGTATAACGCATGCCACTTTTTTTTAAATAATCATGTAATAATTTTAAAACTGCAATATAAAACAAAATAATATATGTCTTCATTTTATTTTGATAATTGTAATTAGTGTAGTAAAATTTTAAATGAGAATAGGTTTGGAAATTGGTATTCTAGTCTGTATATTTAGTTGATTTGGAAATTGTTGCTGAGCTATGGCAGCTGGTAATTGGAATAGTAACAAGTGTGGAAAAATCTCCAAATTATGAATAGGTAGTAAGTAAATTTTACAAAATACCTAATTTCAAAATAAAAACAAGCCGTACTTAATTCTAATAGGTTTAAATATGAATCTTATAAAAGTTTATTTTTTATTATTTTGGAGCAAAATTCCATTTAAAGTGACGTAAAATGGACATGTCAACTGATGGGTAGTAGTGAAGTACTTTGTTGGAAAATGAAGGTAAATGGTAGCTAGCTGGAACAGGTTACTGATCTTTTTCCAAAGTGAAACAATGAAATCACCTACTGGTTGTTGACATTGTTTGTCTTGCTTCTAGCTTCTAGGTACTCTTTCTTCACGTTTTTTTTTTTTTGTTGGGGGTGAAGGGGGAGGGCAGGAGGTGGTATGGAGTGTGATGGTTTTGACAATGAAAACATCCAGGTATTTTGGGCACTTGTTCTATTAATTTTAATATAAACCAATGTATGCATATCAGTGCAAAGTGAGTAGATTTGGCGTGGTGATGTGTGCCAGCATACTGTTGTTATTTTAAATTCTGGATGTTTAGGTAAAGCTGATGTAGGAAATCTTTACAATATAAGGAAATCATGCTAGAGTTCAGTTAGTTATATATGATTTGTGTCTTGAGCTATGATGTGTTTTATTTTAGAATTTCTGTAAAATAGACTAACCATGGTTAGATATTCTACTTGGGAAGGATTTGAGGCAGAGAGAACTTTTTTGTTATTTTATATCATAAATGAAACTAAGATTAGCTACCAAATCTTATTCATCTTCCAAAAACTCTGTAAGCCACAATATAGTGCTTTGCAATGTGCATGAGAATTATCTTGTATACATGTAACTTTTAGCCTTTGTATGTTATAAATGAAGAAAGCACATGATGGGGGGTTTTTACTGTTTAAGTTATGGAAACTGTATTGTTTCAGTTAGAAAATACCCAATCTCTAAACATGTCACGTGTATTTTTTTTTCAGTACAAGCTCTAAAAGTGAGGTAAAAAAGGTAGGTGATTCAAGCTACTTTGCCTCTGAACCAATTGAATGCCCTTTCTCTCTTTTCTGAATAAAGCAAATGATACCCATGACACAGCTCATACCAAGTATTCATAAACTTTTGACACCTGCATAAGAAGAACAGAAATACTGAATAAAAGCAATGTTCTATGTGTCTTTGGCATAGCCATTTAATTAAATAATTTAAGCTTAACTTCTCTTACTTGTGTCCCTTGGGCAGCTCTCCAGCCTTTAATGATAGCGACAGCTTGGTTTACATGGCCTGTCTGATTTCCACACATCATAGTTGTCTTTGCTTTAAGTTCTGTTGGGTCTACATTGTTTGCATGATGTTGGAAATCAGATTACCTCCATCATTTTCTTATGGAATGTGAGCCTGTGACAGCTTCATTGTGGGTTTTGCTAGAGATATCTAAGCCTGTAAGTATGAGATTCTGTGGTTTAAACAAAGTGTACTTGTCTGGCACTGTAGCCCAGTGAAGATCAGCATGGAGAAAGCAGCTGATCGCTTGTATTGTAGTGATGAGTGACCGTACTGGGTAGTAGGTGAACAGACAGATACGCAGTGCAGAATTTGTGTGTGCGTATCCATGTGGCTGTAGGTTACGTTGTTTTCAGCCAAAATGAGAGTTGTATAAATAGATAATTTGTCTTCTAAAGTGTCCACCCAGTTTGACAGCCTGTGTGGAAACTTGTTTTGTGGTTGAAAGATAGCACACAGTGGAAAGATGATACTCAAATTGTTGTATGCTGCTGTACCCAGAGCCCTATGTGTTTCATGAAGTCACTGGGATATTATGTGTGATTTCTTTGAAATTGTACGTTCAAGCAGTAGGAAGAAACAAAAAAACAACAAAAAAAAGAGTAAGAATATCTTTTTGTGGCATAAGTGTATATATGCATGGGTAACTTCAGTTTTTATAAGGGCATAATAAAATTTGCATGGTCTGTTTAAAAAGCAGCAGTGATACTGGCTTTGACTGGGATTCTGAGTACTTTATCCATTTTGCTTTTTGCACTGCACGGACTGTGAGCTTGTTGAACTTCATTATGTCGTCACATTTGATGGTCTTGCTCTTTTGTTTTCTCAATGTCTGCTCTGCAAGGAAACACATTGTGTCTCAGTGAACATTAGAAAGCATTTTTTTTTTATTCTGGCGCTGTGTTATTTTCTTTACTTGTCCTGCTCATTCTTATTTTTGTCTGTCAGTCAAGAGTCTGCTCTGAGCGAGGGAGACCCTTTCAAAAGTCATAATTTGTCACCAAGCAGTAAGTTATGGATTCTATTTGAAATTTGCCAAATCAGCTATTATCATAACTACTAAAGCTTAATAGCTATTTTAGATCCAAATAATTATTTTGAACTGGTGTTTTTTTTGTATTTCCTAAAGAGAAAAATTGTTCTTTTGAGCTGAGATAAACATCTAGTGAAGACTGGAAAGATTTCTTTAATGTAACTTAAAAACAGTGAGAAAATACTGCCGTTCTGGTACTGGCATTTAATAAATTAGTCTTAAGTAATAGAAAACGATGTGTAACAACTGAAAAGACCAAATAGACCATACTTACTTTTTGGGGGCCCAGTGTTTTAATCTTAAATATCACATATCTCAGTACTGAGAATATACGTTGGCTTTGTTTAGTGCAGGCTTATGGGTATAAAAAGTTTTTCTGGAAAACAGTCTTCACTGAATCATGAAACAGCTAGTAAAACTTGGAGCCTGCATGTTCTTGTCTCAGTTTGCACAGAGGAGTTTTAAGAGCTGTCATTTCCACACAGACAACTCTATGCTTGTAGAAAAGAGGTGTTTTGTTGAT
Source organism: Pterocles orientalis (assembly GCA_011057875.1). Classification (NCBI taxonomy): domain Eukaryota; kingdom Metazoa; phylum Chordata; class Aves; order Pterocliformes; family Pteroclidae; genus Pterocles; species Pterocles orientalis. Next base: position 1,720,436 of record WKFP01014321.1, on the reverse strand, counting down.
AGAAACTTCTGGAATGAGGAGGTTTTTGAAGAAGACTGAAAAAGATGAGGCTATTGACAATGTCCAGTGGTGCTGCTGGTAATGAAAATGCAGTTTTGAGGACTTACATCACGGGAACCAAGAAAGGAGATGTGAAAAAGTACTAGAACACAAACAAAATTAAAAGTGGTGCTGAGGATGCTGAGGAGATAAGAGAAGTGAAAGTAAATATGCCTTTCCTGTGCTACATATCTGAGACATCACTGGGATGTAATATGTCTGTATTTTACATTTAACATAAAGGACTCATTCACCAGATGCAACAAATGGGAGGGATCTAAGTGGTGATATTAAAAAGAATATAAAGTGCATCTTTAGTAAATGTGAATTTCTTTTTTTTTTTTTTCTGGAAAGGATGACATTAGCTTTCAGTCAGACCAAGAATAATCTTTACTAAAGTGAATAAAAATATTAATGGTGAATGGAAATTAAGGTTTCAACCATATTTGACCAAAAGGATTAGATGTAGTGTAATGTGGATTCATTTGGAGTAGTGGATTTCTTGGATTAATTTTTGTTTCATTTAATTGCTATTATAATTGTGAAAAATGGATGTGAAGTGTTTCAGTAACATTTCAGAAGACATTTAGTATTAAAAGAGCTTTATCTTTCACTTTTAACACTGTTATATTGAAGTCCATGTCCTGTGTTTGGCTTCCCAGGTTCTAGGAAAGATATGGGCAATTCTTTTTACTTGTATTTGTAAGTAAAAGTGCTGTTGATCTTTCAACTTTGTGCATAACAACTTTCAGGTATGAAAAAGCAGCAGTATCTGACTACTTACATATTTAAACTTTTTTGTAATTTTGTTTTAGAGATATACACAATCAGAAAAAGTAGACTGCTAGGCAAGAATATGTTATCTTTAACAGTGTTAAATATATTGCATAAAGGAAGATAAAATCAAGGATCTTTTGGTGTTTATAATTGTTTACAATGTTTTGCTTTCTGTTGCAGTAACTTGGTAATAGTTTTGAATGTAGAAGTTACAATAGCTTTTATGGAAATAATTTGTATAAAAATGTAACAAGACTAAATTCACTATGCGTTTTAAAGAAGTTTTATTGTTATCATCAGAGTGCTAAAGAGAAAGGTGCTAGAGGGCATGTACGATGGGAAAAATCATCCTGCCTGTGATTGTTAGAAATTTCTTGGTGATATTTTTAACATTATCAGTGTGTCTTTCTTTGGTGCCTTAGGGAAGCAGTGTTTACTTCTTATAAAGCTCTGATATGGTATTCCATAGTCATCTTTCAAATAGCTACTGGCTTTTGCTGTGCAAAGAAAATGCAGTCTCTTGTGTTGTGGGAAAAGATATTTATTGATGGGGTGGTGAGGTATTCTTTTGGCCAATGATCGTGGAGAGTTTTTGTGAATTAGACTTCTGTATACTTCTACAAACTCCAGTACATACCTGTCTGCTTCATTAGGTGTAGGGGTACTTTTAAAAATCAATCTTCAATAAAATTTATACTACAGATTGTATGTTCAGATTTAAAACACTGTGTTCCTGTATTTTAACACATTCCAGTTGCTAAAATATTTGAACATGAGGAAAAACAATTTTTTTGAAACAAAGATATTAAATCTTCCTTTGAAGCTAAATGGAGACTGAAAACGCATTAATTAGTTAAGCTTTCCTAATGCCATACTTGTAACGGAAGTGCCTGAATTAATATACTGAATTCTCTACAGAGACGGTAGAATCTCTGGGGAGCAGGTTAGACTATTTAGGTACAAAAAATTTTAATTCAGTCATCTAAATGAGGTATGTAAAGCCTGTAAGGTTAGCTTTTAAGGTCGGATGCTAAAAAATAGGGGGGAGGGCTTTTTGTGGTATCTGGACTACACAGTTCACAATGTTGGAAGCTATTTCTATATAGTAAAATTTCTAACACTAGTCCTGTGTAATCTTCCAGCAAAAAGAAAGCTTGGCATACTTTTTTCCTCAGTGTATGAGTCATTTGCTACTTTGGTAGCCCTGCAATTAAAAATTGAATTGTAATAACAGTTGACTTTAGGATTGAGTAGCCTCCTGGAGCCTAAACTTTCCTAACTTTTTGAACAGAGTTTACTTTTCCAGTCATAGATTGCTAAGGAGTAGAAGAGTTGCTGCTCTGGTTGATTATCTGTGAGCCAGAAACAGATTTGGTGTGTCACATGATTTCTACCATGCCGCAGAAATACAGCCAAGTGAAATGGGTTGGTTTGTGTTGTTTTTTTAAATTATGTAATTAAAAAAAATTTTTTTTGGGGGGAGGGTTCTTTTTGTTGTTGTTGTTGTTGTTGTTTTTATTTTTATTTTGCGTTTTTAAAAAAAATTTCTTTCACTGGCTTTCCCTTGTTGCTTTTGTGTATTGTTTGTGTGCATAAACTCTTTGTGCACGTGATTGAGCTCTGTAATTTCTGAGAGTTTAGTGATGTTACAGTTTTAGAGATTTTCTGGGAGTAGATTTGTCGTTTTTAGTGCAATCTCTTCTTAGTCTGGGTTTTCCATTCACATATTTTGTCCAGGTGGACCTAGAAGCTTCCAGGAAGTGTCAAAATTCACATGCAAGAGCTGCAAAATTCTATTGTGAGAGTGTAGTACAACCTGAAGGTGACACATAAATTGTGCATGTTCTCATCCCTGGTCAGTGATCCTGGTGAGCTTGATGTTCACTGTCCATATGCTGCATGTACATACATTTCTGTTTGAGAAGTTGCAGTTAGAAATGTAAAAACCCCTTATTTTTAAAATATACTAAAATTAAGATGCCTTGAAATCATTCAATAGAGTAACATAGTGCTTTGTGTCAACTCACTAGGTCATTTTCAGTCAGCTCTAACTACATCTGTAATCAGCTGTAATTACAGATGCTTTTTAAAAAAGTTGTTTACACAAATGGTTAAATTTATTTAAAAGTCACTGCTAACACAGTTATTCAAAAGTGTTGAACTTACTTCGAAATATTTCTTTTGGCAAATGTAGCACAGTTAAGCAGTTGTAAAATGTTAGTCTTACATTTTCGGTGAGTTGCCTTACTGTAAAATTAACAACTTAATTTCCGTTCTTATTCTGTAAACAAGTCTTTTCATGAAGAATGAATCATACTGATAAAAACAAATCGAATGCACCTTACAAAGTGTTTCACAAACAGGTGCTTGTTAAATGTCAGCCTAAGATTTTCAGACAGCTTGTGTATTTTGACTTGTCTGCATAGCAGCAAGATGTTCTGTATGTTTTGTTGTCAAGAGAAGATCAAAATTGAACAGTTAACATCTTAATAGGTCATTAAGTCATTCTTACAATGATCAAGAAACTGTGTGTAGAAGAACAGCAACATTACAAAATCAAGTATTGAAAAATTAGTCTGTCAAAACTAAGGGGTCGGTTTGGTTCTAATTAGTCCTTGTTATGTTAATATGTATTATTTAATTTTACAAACAGATACATGTTTTTCCACAGAACCTTACTCCGTTAACAAGATTCACTTATGTGGTATTCCTTTATCAGAGCATATAATGTGTAATCATACTGTCTGTTATTCAAACAGGGTACTAAAAAGAAAGAAAATTTCTTCTTGGATATTTTTGTAATACTTTCATCATTGTGTCTGTAGACTACATAAAAATTAATTTAACATCACAATACTTCTGTGAATTTGTTCATATTATTATCTGCGTTTTACAGCTGAGGAACTTCAAGCTCAGAAGGTATAAAGGCTGAAATATTTTGTTAAATTGTCAAACATGAGATCCCAATGACTTGTATTTTACATGTTAGTATTTTCTTATAGCACTTTGAAGCACAGTTTAGCTGGTTTAAACTCCAGACATGGTAAATCATCACTTTTGCGCCTTCCTTTTGTTATACTTTATTGGCTGCTACTCATGATGATGTGGATTTTGTGGTTAGCTTGTTATCACACAGGAACTCCATGACTGAATAAAGGAAAGAATAAATTTCTTCTGGTAGGTGTGCTCTTTCCTTAAAATGTGAGATTTACCATTCCCTTAGAGTGTTCTTTGCTGCACTCTCTTTACACCTTCAAGTGTCTGCAGAGATGTGCAACATTAACAATTACAAAATTCTTGTTCTGTCCCAGGTCTTATCTGTCCTGAGCATTTACTGAAAAATATTAATTTAGAAATAAGTGTGGTTATTTGATTAAAAAGCATATGATAATTTACAGATATACTGGAATGGGTTAAAGACATTAATGCGGTTTTGATCCTGGTCTTTCCTATGTGAGAATTCTTGACTTTGTGACGCTTATTCTCTTAAGAATTCCTTTATTTTAAGATTCAAATGTATTTAGAAAAATCAGAATTGGAAGTTTCCTGATGGGTGATTTACAACAGGAGTTGGACTTTTATGTCATTAGTACATACCTTTTATGTTAGAGCTAACACAGTGATTGGTAGCTGTTGCAGGTTTCATTCTGAATGTTAATCAGTATCGGAAGGGATGAGGCATAAACTGTGCCTTTGGAGTAAGTTTTTTTTTCTGGTGAAAGAGGGAGGTAGGTTCTGGATGTTCCTTTCTTAGGTCTGGAGGGGATAATATTCCAATGGTGACAGACCAGTCACCCACTCTCTGTGTGTGCTGTCATGCATCCTGCCTAGCCAACCCACATCTCTTTCCTCACTTTCATCTCTCTTCATTCTAACTGCTGATTTCCAGTTTTCAGAGGTCTTTTCTTTTTATTTCCCTCCCTGTTTGTTCCTGCAATGGAGACTTTTCCACCTTCTCTCTGCCCTTATCCAAATCTCTTTTCCAGCTAGTTCCCCCTCCCTCTGGCTACTCTCCCTGCTGTGCTGTTCCTCCGAGTCTGTGTTCTGTCCAGGTAGCTTTGGCCTCCTCAGACATGCTGTTGTTTCTGGCAGTGTCTGAAAGTATGCAGCCATTTCATTTACCATAAGTCTTGAGGAGTAGTTCTGTGCAACACATGTAGTGTTGCCAACAAGTAGGCCATGTATGCTTTTTTGGTGATAGAAACCTTGAGGCAGTAGAAAATAGCTGCATTAAAAAGGTGAGAAATATAAAGAAAAATAATCAGCAGACGTAGTGAAAATTCAGACTTTTTGCAGATTACGTTTCCTCCTGAGTCTTTTAAAAATAATACAAATTCTTAACAGGATCCTTATATTGGATTCCATCAGGATGATAGAGCTATATCATTTTACCTGAACTTTTTGCAGTAGTTTCAAAGAGGTCTTGTTAAATTAGACTGTGAGCAGCTATTTTGTTTTCTTTTGTGGAAGTTCCCGCAATCCTGGTGGGTCCTAAACTTCGACAAGATTTTTTTTTTCCCTTTAATAGTCTTTTCTATTAGGAGTGTGCTAAGACCTTTTCAGATGGTTAGGATACTACTCCCTTTGGAGCCAGTTACAGTAGTGTTGAGAGCTGTGTACCTCGCAGGAGTTGGTTTCAAACAGCCTGTGTGCATCCCTAGTGCACAGCTTGCTGTGACTAATTATACTTTCTGGGGCACTTTCTCCCCTTTAGTAGTTCAAGGATGAAAGACTGAACTTGAAACTCAAGTCCTTTATCTGATTTTTGCTTTATCTACAAAACAAGTTCAGTGGTGCTGCAAGCCTACAACAAAGTTGGTGCTTTTCTTTACAATTGTTGATTCTCTTTGGTAAGCCTAGGTTAAAATATCACTTGGGCTGAGATGAACCAGACTAGATTTTGCTGACATGTTATGCAATGTAATCCAGCGAATAATCCAGCAAAACTGAAAACATGGGAGTGAACTGGATATGCCAAATGTCAAATGACCTGTTCTGCTGATGTGTAGTACTCAGATGATCATTTCCAACGCTGATAGATGCTAAATAGTTGTATTTCATACTCTTTCTTATCATAGAAATGCTCAATGCAAGACTCTTTGGGAGGGGAAGATAATTTTTCCAAATTCTAAACAGAATTGGTTTTATTCACATGCATTTCTTTGTAGGTGTCATTCACTCACTTTGTTACACTCATTCTCTCATGTTAGCATACTTCATCTTTCCTGAGGTGTCTCAGCAGTCTGGCTAGCATTAGTTGTGAGGTGTGGCAGACAAGGGAACACTGACTTTTGAGTTCTCATCACAGGTGTCATTTTCTCCTTGACGGGTGATGATTCTCCATGATTTCTGCAGCCTCTGTGCTCAGCCCAGTTAAGTTCTGTGGTGCCATTGCTGTTTCCGTGCTGTTGCTTTAGCTGTGGTGCGGCTTGGATGCAGTCAGGACTCCACTCAGCCCTTGCCTATTTCTTTCTTCATTGGGGTTCTTTCTTGGATTTACAGCTGATCTATTTATTATGGCTTGCTCCAGATCCACCATTCGTTTAAAGCCTCATCTGTTCTTTTGTCTGGTGCCTTTGTACGCTCATGCTGTCATTTGTACTGCATGCGTTAACAGTGCAGTACTGCCTCTGCTTAGCTTGATGCTGCGTCCAGAGCAGAAGATTGAATGTTAAATAAGGAAGTGACATTTGCTTTAAAAGTGAGTTTATAATCTTAATAATCTGTAATGAAATGTTAAAAGAACTTCTGAAATTTTCCTTTTCCTTATGAGTATTCATCTTAAAAAGCAGCATTCCTGAGCACTGTATTCCTCCTGCTGCAAATGATTATGAGGATATACATTATACTCATACTATCAATAATGTGCCAGATCTGATTTTGAGAATCACAAGAAAGACGAGTAGAAAAACTGTTCTTGCAGCACCTTTGGTTAGTAAATCAGGTACCCAATGCAAGTGATGATGATGATGATTTTTAAGTCTTGTCTAACAAGACAGGATTAATTTCTAGCATGTTAGAAAATAAAACTCATTAAAACAAAAGCTGGAATCTTTTCATATCTAGGAGCAGGTAGGGGGAGGGTGCTTTTTGGCCATTCAGCAAAGCAGATTTTGAAGTATACAGAAAAAACAGTGGATAGGCTATGTGACATTAAAAGTTGCAATGCTTTTCAGCAGTGGGTTTCAGGGAAACACAGACTTGCCTACTAATGTTGAAAAGTGGCATCAGCTTTTCACTAGAACATTTTAAAATGCTTCAGTTGTGTGATTTTCCTGCTTATGGTTAAACTGCAGCTTTTTATGTTTTTATACACACTGTACTTTTTGTTGGTTGTTGTTTTGTTAATGAGGTCTCTGTTCTGGGAATCAACAGTATATGAAAATTCTTTTGCCATGTGAGCTTTCCCTGAGAACAAGTAAAACTCTTAACAGTTTTTATAGACTGAGTAATTTTAGAGGTATGCTATAAAAATTCTTTTATTTTCTGAAACTTTCTTCTTATGTTTCATCACTAGAGTTTTATCTTTATATATGTATTAATCTACCTCTCTGAATCAGAGATTCATAGTATAGCATGAATATAGTCAATAAAATAGTATATCATGTTAATAGTACATACAGTTTCTGTGCTTAAATAGAAATCTTTTTACACAGGATAAATACATTCCAAGATTTAAAAATGACCCATAAGTTAATGGTATTAGCAAACAAAGCCTGCTGTAGTCTGAGATAAAGGCCACAAGTAATCCTTTTTCCCCCTAACTTTTCTATTGCAGTGTTTCATTATGGATGCCGTGTGCCTGTGCCATGAATAAACCCCAGTGCTGTTCTCATGTATAAGATCAACTCTTAATTACTCCACTGTGTGATAGGGCTCATTATAAGATACGAGAACTGGCTGGATAAGAGAGGATTTCTTCAGTCTGTGTTGGGACTTATACTCACTGGAGATAAATTTATACTCTCTGGCTATGTTTGCTTTTAGAAAATGAGACAATTGTAATCGTGATTGTAAACACAGTAGCTCAGCTGGGGTTTACTTCTGAAAATCATTTCTAGGTCAGATGCTTAGTTCAGGCAACCTTTAAATATTGGTTTCTAAATAGTGAGTTTTGAAAGGTTTACAAATACATTTTGTACAGCTAAGAAAAGGACAAGCTTTTTCAACTTTTTATTTACCTTTTAAAAAGCACGTGAGAGACTGTATTTTTTAATCTATTTGAATTATGGCTCCATTATTTTGCTGTTTGGATCCCCTCTCACAACAAGGTGACCTTCTTGCAGTTTACAATTTCTACAGTTCTGCACTTCCTGAAGAAATGTCAAGTAAAATGTTTCTATTTTCAAGACCAGAATCACAGAAAGGAGTGGATTAGAAACTTGCTTTCATGTTTGCATAATAGACCTTGAACTCCATGTTGTATGTTTTTGTTTAGAGGTTTTCAGGTATTGTTTTCTTTCCTCTCAAGGATAGAAATAGAATAGAATAGAATAGAAATGTGCATCTGTACTTTGACTTCAAAAGCCTGTGTCATGTCAAGAGGAGGATCATATGTACTTCCCGAGTCTAAGCTGTTAGAAACGTGCAAGAGAGTCTGATTATGTTATAGTGGAATGCATTGGGAAGACATCCCCTACTGTGGCTACTGGGAAGCTGGTGAACAACCATCCACCATCCACCTGTAGGTTCCTGGATTTCTTACCCTTACTCTGTCAGCACTCTCCATCCTGCTGTCTTGAATTTGGAGGTTGTAGAAGTCCCTTCTAGCATTCTTGGATGTCACAGCTCCATGGAAAATTCTTCTTAGTTCCGGAGCTCATATTTTGTTTCTTCCTCAAAAAGGGGAAGGAGTGACTCACAGTACAGAATACTTACATTGTTAAAACTTTTGAAAATTGTTCTCTTGTGCAGTTTCTTTAAAGTAAGCATTATAGTGGATTCTTTCCTTCAAGATATTGGCACCGAATATTGTGGTGAGTTAACCTTGATTGGACACTAGGTGGCTATCAGTCCCCTCTATCACTCCCCCCTTCAGCAAAATAAAGGGGAAGAATAAGATCAAAAACTTGTGGGTCAAGATAAAAGCAGTTAATTAAAGCAAAGTCCAAGGCTATGCACATAAACAAAAGGAAAACAAAGATGTTATTCTCTACTTCCCCTCAGTAAGCAACGTATAGACACTTCCTGGGAAAGCAGAGCTTCAGTGTGTGTAGCAGCTGCTCCTGGAGACAAACACAGCAACAAATGCCCCCCTCCTCCTCCCTGCCCTGGGCTTTTATGGCTGAGCTGATGTCACATGGTATCGAACAGCCAATCCGGGTCAGCTGTCCCGGCTCCGCCCCTCCCAAGCTGTGTTATAAACACCCAGCGAGCTGCCAGGGTAACACTCAGCACTGGGTGGGCTGCTGTGGGGGTGATGACTCCATCTCAGCCAGACCCAATACAAGGGGAAGGAGTGACTCACAGTACAGAAAACTTATTGTGTTAAAACTTTTCAAAATTGTTCTGTTGTGTAGTTTCTTTAAAGAGAAGAGAGAGAAAATTTCTGACTTTTTTTTTTGTGTTCAGAGCATCAGATCTTAAAGCTTTTTATTAAGTGCAGATTTTTGTGTTTTGTTTGTATATTTTCTTATCTTATTAGCCTGAGATACAGTGGTGTGACTGTCTGGAACTTCCATCTATGCTGATAAAGTGTTTTTCCTGTATAGAAATTAAACTCATATAAATTAACTTTAATCTTAAAGACTATGTTGTGTGTCTTTCTTTGAGAAGTAAATGTGTTTACATCTTTTGTAGTTCATAGCTATGAAGCATCATAGCAGTGATAAGCTCAGCACTGCAAAATGAAGTCTTATCTAGGGCTTTGGGGTTTTTTGAGCTTATCTAACAGTGTAGGATACTTCCTTAAATCCAGATCCGCTACTACATACTGACAAACAGCATTTAACCTATTTAACCATTTTTGAATGTTGTAGTGCAGTTTAAAAATGCCAGTACTAGGGCTAGGTAGAGTCCGAGTGTTGTTTGTGGATGATAAAGTGGTATATTTTCTGTTGACTCTACATTTGGTTTATTTGTTATTGCCAGGCAATTTTACTTTTGCCTTATTTTAATGTTACCATTCTAAAATATAGTTGTGATCTCCTTTTAATTTTTTTCAAATATTCTTAAACAGTGCACTTTTAGTTACTAGAAGTAAGATTTGTTAAAGAAAATGATTAAAGGAAATGTAATTTCACATTTATTATCCAGTGAGAAGTTCAGTGCCACATGGCAATAATTAATGACAGAAATGTTACTATCCACACACAATGCATTAAGTAGAGATTTTTTGTTTTGTTGCTTTCTGGAATATAAATGAGAAGGATATGTTTTGTTTTTTTTCCTACTAAATTTATTTATGTAGCTTTTATTTTGTTTTATAAGGGATGCATTTAAATATTTGAGGGAAGACAATAAAACAAGATCTTTTAAATTGAATCTTGATAGTGGTTATGTGTTAGTTTTTATGGTATTGTCACTTCTAATGACAGGCTTATTTCACGTAAAGTAGTGAGCGTCGTCATTCCCCCTGCCACACCAAAATAAGCTAAAAACCTACTCTGTTTCTGTGCATCAACAAATTGAGTACTAAGACTTTGCTATCTTTAGGTTGTCCTTTCAAAGAATGCTTTTGTCAGTGTTCACATAGAACTCGTAAAAATACATGGGTCTCAGGGAAGCACTCTGGAGATTTATGTATCTGTATGAATGCTGTCTGAGCTCAGACGTGCTAGTGCACCAAACTCAAAAGGAGCGTATAGTCGTTCAGCAACTTTTGGAGTTGCTGAGAATTTAGCAGGATCAAACTCTGATTGCATTTTAATGTTCTTTCTCTAACAGTCTTATACATCACTGTTGAATGTTCTGGGAATGTGATCTGAAAATCAAATGGTCTTCTTTAAGCTTACACAAGCTGCTTTATAAGCTACTAAAACCAAACTACTTTGAAAGTAATTTAAACTAGTATTTGAAGCTTATCTTCATCTTGGAAGATGTTACGTTGCCTTATTTGAAAACAGTAGTTAAAGTGGTATATATTTAAATTAATTAAATGCAAATAGTTTTGAATAGTATTGTTATTCATACCTAGGAGTTCTGATTTTTATTTTGCTCTATTGAGTGAATGTTACAGCATCTAAATTCCTGCAAGATTCCATAGGCTTGAGTACCACCAGGAGTAGCTGATGTTTCAGTGTTAGTGTTATCCTTAAGCTGCAAGACTGCTGGAGTCAATCTTGAAGACCAATTTAGCTTTAGAGGATCTAATATATCTTGGTGACAGACAATGGAGCTTTTTAAGAGTTTGGAATGATGCAACAAGGAAAGCTGCAGGAGATATTTATTCTTAAGTTCTCCCTAGCCAGTACTGAATTTCCGTTCTCTGAACATTTCCGTAGATAAAACTATGTCATCATATGAACTGTTCCTAAATTTTGTTTGTTTTCCTTAGTTTTGAAAACTGTTTTTAAATTTTTTTTCTCCAAATTATCTCAATTTTTAGATGGAACAATTGATAAAATCTGATCATGTAATACTATATCCACATTGTTAAGATTTAGCCATTATTCAAATTAAGAAAACGGATCATATCCTGAAACTCATGTGTTTCATCCCACTTTCCCATGTTGGAAGGAAGCCTGGGACACCTCACCAGTTGAAGATTTTTTACATAAAAGAATGCTTGAATGGTTGTGGAGCCACTGCAGTAGACTGGTGATCCTGTGTTTCACCCTCAGTAAGACAAGTGTGGCAAGGCACCAGAGGATCTCCCTTTTGGAGGTTCCTATCGGTGAACAGCTCTCCTGAAGCTGTGTCATAACAGGATGTTGTAGTTTGACCTAGCTAGCAGCAGCAAATACCACACAGCTGCTTGCTCATTCCCCCCACTCCTGGGGATGGGGCAGAGAATTAAAGGGGTAAAGGGAAAAGAGACTCATGGGTTGAGGAACGAACAATTATTAATTAAACTACAATAAAATTGAAAAAAAATAATAGCAGCAATTATAATACTAATATACACAAATATACAAATGGGTGATACACAGTGCAGCTGTTCACCACTTAATGACTAGAGCTCAGCCTGTTCCTGGCTAGCGATCCCAGAGCAGAGAGTCCCAAAACTACAGTCCTGCAAAAGATAATAGCCCGAGAGTCAGAGAAAGAGAGAGTGAGAGCTGACCTAGAGGGAGCTTCTGGATAGCTCCTCATCTGTATAGTGGGCATGATGTACATGATGTTGTATAGAACATTGGTCAATTTGTGTTTAAATCTTAAACCTAAGGTTGAATCTTAGGCTAGTAACTGGAGCTGTGCTCTCTCCCAGCTTCTCTTGCACCTGCAGACACTGGCACAGCAGAGAGGCTGAAAAGTCCTTGACTGTCTGGACAGCAACTAGAAACATCAGTATTTTATCAGCCTTCTCAGACCAAATCCAAAACACAGCCTCACTCTAGCTACTATGAAGAAAGGTAACTGTTCCAGCTGAAACCAGGACACAGAAAGAAAAACAGCCTTAAGGGTGCAGTAATTTTTATTATTCTGCAGATGGCCTTCAGCTAGAGACAAAAGAAAGAGAAATGCATAGGAAATAAGTGATAGTTGGAAGCCACTTAATCTGATTTCCTCTGAATCGACCCGGGCAACTACAGGCCGGTGAGCCTCACCTCTGTGCCTGGGAAGATCATGGAACAGATCCTCCTAGAAGCTATGCTAAGGCACATACGAGACAAAGAGGTGATTCGAGACAGCCAGCATGGCTTCACCAAGGGCAGATCTTGCCTGACCAATCTGGTGGCCTTCTATGGTGGAGTGACGGCTTCGGTGGACAGGGGAAGGGCGGTGGATGTCATCTACCTGGACTTCTGCAAAGCCTTTGCCATGGTCCCTCACCACATCCTTCTCTCTAAATTGGAGAGGTGTGGATTTGAAGGATGGACTGTACGATGGATTAGGAATTGGCTGGCTGGACGCAGCCAAAGGGTTATGATTAATGGTTCTGTGTCAGGGTGGAGGCCGGTCACGAGCGGTGTCCCTCAGGGGTCCGTCTTGGTACCGGTGCTCTTTAACATCTTCATCAATGACATAGACGATGGCATCGAGTGCACCCTCAGCAAGTTCGCGGATGATACTAAGCTGAGTGGTGCTGTCGACACACTGGAAGGAAGGAAAGCCATCCAGAGGCACCTGGACAGGCTGGAGAAATGGGCCCGTGTAAACCTAATGAGGTGCTGCACTTGGGTCGGGGCAACCCCAGGTATTTATACAAAGTCGGGGAAGATCTCCTTGAGAGCAGCCCTGCGGAGAAGGACTTGGGGGTCCTGGTGGACGAGAAGCTGGACATGAGCCAGCAGTGCGTGCTTGCAGCCCGCAAAGCCAACTGTGTTTTAGGCTGCATTAAGAAAGGGGTGGCCAGCAGGGAGAGGGAGGTGATTCTCCCCCTCTACTCGGCTCTTGTGAGGCCGCATCTGGAGTACTGTGTCCAGGCCTGGGGCCCCCAGCACAGGAAGGACGTGGAGCTCTTGGAGTGGGTGCAGAGGAGGGCCACTAAGATGATCAGAGGGCTGGAGCACCTCTCCTATGAGGAAAGGTTGAGGGAACTGGGCTTGTTTAGCTTGGAGAAGAGAAGGCTCCGGGGAGACCTCATTGCGGCCTTCCAGTGCTTGAAGGGAGTGTATAAACAGGAGGGGGAGCGACTGTTTACGAGGGTGGATAGTGACAGGACAAGGGGGAATGGTTTTAAATTAAGACGGGGGAGGTTTAGGTTAGAGATTAGGAGAAAGTTTTTCACCCAAAGGGTGGTGGCACACTGGAACAGGTTGCCCAGGGAGGTTGTGGATGCCCCATCCCTGGAGGCATTCAAGGCCAGGCTGGATGTGGCTCTGAGCAGCCTGGTCTTGTGGTTGGTGGCCCTGCATATGGCGGGGGGGTTGAAACTAGATGATCACTATGGTCCTTTTCAACCCCGGCCATTCTATGATTCTATGATTCTATGAATCTTTCAAGCACAGGGTAGAATTTGGGACAGTGCATTAATATTAGTTTACATTTGCCTGCATACATTTTATTATTAACTGATAATTTTTCCAATTTAACTGTTTAATTAAGCTAATTAAACTTCTGCATCTAATTGGACAGAATGTCAGGTGATCTTGCATCAGCTTCATCCTAAGAACCCAGAAATTTATGGGAGTTGTAAGCAAAGTATGATGGAGACCAGTTGCTATGGTTGGAAGATAATTTAGGATTAATTTTAAGCAAAATATGCCTAAATGTACATTTACAGTAAGTAACTCTGGCAGAAGAATATTCTTTTGGTTGCAAAGGAAACATTTTAAATTAGGATATACCAGGTATCCCTTTACATTTATTAGTAGTGTGGCTCCTTGTTGCATTCCAGGTGAAACTGAGCTTCAAGTATAATGTTATTATGTGCTATCTGAAGGCGTTGTGGTTTTTGTAGCGGTAGCTGGACCTTTGTTCCCAAGAATAACATAATTGTTTTGGCTTTTCTGCTCTTCTCTTTCATATCTGCTCTGGAATTAGGTGATCCCCTTCTGACAGTAAGGTCATAAGGGAATAGAGTTGGTTTCCGGCATTACTTTAAGAATAAATTTTTCTGTTTTCTGACAGCAGGAGAGTTGGGGGTACTTTGCCAGCTTCTGGTACTGCAGGAACTAGTGGGCTATTGGCATGAGCTGCTCGTTTTGGAGATTATATGAAGGAGAGTGTCTGTAGCAGACTGCCTACTGTAATTAGTACAGTAGCTTTAAGTGTTAAGAGTGTAGTAGTGAAGGTAGTGGTGAGACTTCAGCATTGGCTGCCAAGGTTGTTTTGAGCTGCCATAATTTTCCTGAGGAAAAGCAAGGAAAACTGAATGTAATTTTCTGGGACAAAGAAATGGGAGTTCCCTAGTTTTCAAGCATTCACAAATCATGGGCTTCTCAAAGAAGCGATCACAAGGATCCTTTGTGATGGGAAGGTTAGCTATTTCAGTACAGTATTTGCTACTCATTTTTTCTGTTATGTTCAAATAATGGTATTGTCATCAACACACTTTTTTTTTTTAGTAAGGAAAATATCCTAAACTCAGTATCACTAGTTGTACTTTTAAGCTAGTAAGAAAGTTGAAAAAAAATAAGGAAAATACTTTTGTGTATAAACGAAACATATCTATTTGCTATTGCAAGCTTAGGCTCAAAGTAATGTTTCTACTATAGCAGCTGCTTTATCCCGCCAATGTGTAATTTAAAGTTTGACATTTTCTGTCATTTTCTAAAACACACTGATTTTGATGTGTTTACTGTACACAGCTGGTGTTAAACATATTGCATTTGTTAAAGGGAAGTTAGGGCTTAGCGCGAATTCTTCTCTAGTTACACATATTGCTGATATTGTTTGAGTAATTAAAATTTTCACCTTTCTGCTGAATTCCTAACATCTTGCATTAACAACAGTGTTATTATGGAAAATGTGGGAGTTGGCTGTTTCACCTGAAGCTGGTGAAGTGTCACTTTGGAGAACTCTTTCCATTTTAGCTAGAAAACATCAGGAAGTATTAATATGAAAAAAAGAGAGTAGTAGAAGGCAGTAACATTACCTTTTAGAAAAATATTTTCTTGCTGGAGAGCTATCTGATCATGAAATGTGTGTTAGTAGGTATTTTGGAGAGCTCGTGTATTACCTAGAAGAGCACCGTCTAATGCATCTTAGTGCAGAATAAACAGAATCTAAAGTTCCCCAGTTGCAATAAGCTTATTATTCCTGTGCAAGCCACTTCCGTGTGACACCTTTACTCAAGCAGATGACAGTAACATCCAAACACTATCTGTTTGTGGGTGATCTGGTAGAGAGTAAATAGTACTGGATTTATTTGTTCTTCAAAAATTTCTTTCCAAGAGATTAAGAGCTGTGGAACCAGGAAAGTATGTGGACTTTGGAAAACCTGTGCGTATGTGTGTATAAATATATATATATATATATACACATATATATATATGTATGTATGTTTGTATGTATGTATACATGTACTGTCATTCAAAGTTCTACATGAAAAACCTGTGATGTTGATAGCAGGTAGGAGTTTTTATCATATGCACCACTATTGATCTTTTGGTGAAAGATTGCTGTAGTAGCTTAGGTACTCCGCAAGACTCCCTCACAAATGTCGTATTGTCTTTAGTGTCTTGGACTACCACTCGATTTTCCCTTCCCTTCACTTTGTTTTTCCCCTCTTGTGACCAGAGTCTTACTGCTGTTTTCTAAGATACATATAAGTTGCAAAATTTCTATATAGTGTTTGTAGGAAGTTATGGTTTTGGAAAATTACATTATAGGTTAAGTTGGTGGCAAAATTTGTAGAACTTTTCAATTCTGTGTGAGGTGTCTCTAAGACAGAATCCACTTTATTCATAGGAGATGTATCAGGTTCTGTTTTTTCTACACTTTAAGAATTTCAAATTCATTTTTGCTTGACTTTATCTCATATTTTCCTTTAGGTACTCAACAAGATTTCCCAATGATTGTGTATCAGGGTTCTCGTTTTGGCAGAAAAACTTGATAAAATTGCAAATTATGATTAATATTCTTCTGCTACCTCATCTTTACCAAGTTGGGTGAATTATCTCAGGTGTGATAAAACGAACATTGACAATTACCCTTATATGTCAGTTACGCAAATAGAAAGATATAAATTGCATGATAAAAGAAATGAGCTAAAACTCCCAAGTTTAGCACATAAATAAAATCTAAATCCTAACTGTATCTGCCCCTGTGTTAAGGAGGACAAGTTTTGGAAGACAGCCTCTTCTGAATTATTGAATAGCAGCTAGATAGACTGGATTAAACTCAGGTCTGATTTAAACCAGAGTACCAGGGGAGCCAAGAAATACAGTTGTGGAAAGGTTGAATATGCCTCATTTTTTGTAGTGCCAGAGATCAGCCTTCTTTTCTTTTAGTAAATAGGATGAATTAGCATCTTTAAATTCTATGTAATTTTGTAAAAGCAGTAACAACTTCCCCTTGTTAAATAGCTTAAGCTTGGTTTTAGTCCTTTCTCTTAAACTCAGCAATTTTTGAGGAGAGAGTACATAACTATTATGAAGTACATTAAAAACCTCTTTTTCACTGAAAGAAGAAAATTGGACTTTGTCAGCTTAATTGGATGACCTTCGCTTCTCTGTTTATTTCTTATTTTTTGCTTATTAAGTAATACTGAATATGGGCAATATAAATGGTTTATTTACTTGCGCTGAAAATGTTGTGATTAAAAATCAAAAATGTAATTAAAATATTGCAGACTGTATTAGTCTCTGCTCTTACCTTATCAATGGATTAATACAGTGATTTCCTTTCACTGCCAATACTTATTCAATCCATCCATTGTTCTAAAATTCTAGTACAGTACTTTGGCTGTAAATAGATTTGTGTATTTATTAAACAGGTAAAAAAATCACGTCTGTATCTTACATGTTTAAAAAAATAGACTGTATATCTGCATGGAGTTGAAGAACTGAATCGAGAACTAGATTTTAACAAAAAATGCTGCTGCTACAAATTTTCATTTCCTCCCCAGTCTAACAATGAAAATAGTATTTTAAGTGTACAATGTTGGTTTCAATGGTATGCATCAACACATGTAATATTTAACAAGTTAACTGTGAATAATGAGAAAATCCAGAATATTTGGGTGAGACTTTGTTTATTGCTTACGCTAGTGTCTTCTAGTGTTGTTACAAGGCAAGCTTACCGTCTTCCCTTCTGTGTTTTTTTCTAGTTCTGTTCATTCTCTACCCTCATGTGGCAAAATGATTCTGCTTGTGAGAAATTCTCAGGTTTTTCATTCTCCTCCTTCCCGTAAATCTGTGTTTCAAGGTAGCATTATGATTAAAATTTCATTTTATATTCTCCCTCTGTTTATTTTTTTTGTTGTTTTTTTTTCTTTAGGACTTACTGTTTTGACTGGTTAATGCTGTAATATAGCTGGACTGACTTTGCCATCCTTGGTGTGTACAGCTGAGCTAGTTGCTGTAGATTTGTGTAATGTCAGCAGAGAGAAATAGGCATTTGCAGATTGTAATTTCTTTAGCAAGAGACTTTAGGCGTGAGTTTAAGCAAGACAAATTACATGCTGAACTCCATTGACAGGTTTGCCACTGGCTACAAACATAGTTTAGGGTGACTATACTCAACATAGGAATTTACATTTAATCTAAAGATTGTTATGCCATGACTTCTTAGGTTCTTTTGTGAAATGCCATGGAATATATATGCCTCAAACTGTTTTGTTTTGGTGTTATGGAAGATATGAGAATTATGACCTTGTTTGTCTTCAACAAACATTTTTGGCAGAATTGTCACTGATATATATCTGAGTATCTTTGTCTTCTAGGACGCCTCTCAGCAACTAACAGATTTTAGTCTTGTGTCTGTATATTAAGGCTTTTTTTCACATCTCATGCACTAATATAAACATTCCTTTCTACTATGTGTGTTACTTCTGATGTACTTGTTAAAGCCTTTTTTTCAGGTGTTGCTCAGTGTTATATTCCAGTTTCTAATAGTACTTCTGTGTGTGCTTTACAAAGTGTGATTGGCCGTGTGAAATTCTTTCTTCCATACCCAGACTTTTATGGTCTTTAAGACTGTTGAACACTTGCTGAGAATCCAGTTTGGCTTTCATTGCTGTAGAAAGGCCAAACAAATTGATCTGTGAAAATAATGTGTTATAGCGTATTTTCTAACCCTGGTTCTTGAAAGAGAGACTGGTACACAGCAAATGTCAGCATTGATTAAAAACTTTCTTTACTGTGTTTTAAGAAACCTACATATGTTATTTTTTTTACATCATAGATAGAAAACAGATTCCCATCTGTTTCTGTTTGTCATGGCCAAATGTACAAAAATCTGTTTGGGCTGATAGTGCTTGCTCATCTGGACTGAAATGAGTGAAATGTTCCATTTATGAATTACAAGATATAAGTTTATATAATTTCCCAATATTGTGCAGGAGGCTTATCATAAGGTATGGTAGGTAGGTGCTAAAAGGCTCCCCCCTTATTGCATATATTTTATTAAGCACATTACTGTTAGGCAAAAATTATTAGTCAAATTATTTTTCTCAATACAAAACAGGTCTGTTTCTTTGCTGTTCCATCTTACAGCAATGATGATTAGCATGAACAGCAACTGCATGTGCCCGATATTCTTTAGCTCAGGCTTTTTAGGGGAAAGAGGATAATGACTTTGGCACTTGCTCTTTATTTGTTATGCTTTGAAAACACGTGTGAAAGCTGTCTGGCACATAGTTGCTTAGGAGCATGGTGCCCTATCTAATGCATTCAGGAATTTCCTCATAGAAATGACTACAAAACTGTTATTGCTCTTTATGGTACATCCAGCCTAGTGGGTTTTCTTTTTTTATTTATCGTATTATTTGCCAAAAGCTCATTTCATATTTTCCCTTTGGAGTCTTGTCTGTGCTAGCATGTTTACTCTAAAATTTCCAGCCAGCGTTATCACTGGTTCAGCTGTACAGCTGTCAGGAGCAGTGAGAGCTGCAGCATATGCAAGGTGCTGAAAGCTATTGGCAACTTCACCCTTTTGCTTTCTAAATCTGCTATGAGCAAAGTTAGTACAATGGAAATTTGCCTTTGTCATTGCTTACATCACTGAATCTTTCGGTGGGTACAGGCTGGTAATAATAAGAAAATTCTTCAATAAAATGTTAGTGTAAAAATAGCAATAGTTGAAGAGTCTTGTGAGGCAGTGCCTCTCGACAAATGTGTCAGCTGAGTTCTCTTGAACAAGTTTTCTATTACGTTTAAGGAAAAGAAGATAATATATTTCTTTTAAACATTCTTTAAAGTAAGGAGCTGTAAAAGCCCTGTGCTTTGCCTAATAAAAACACACCTCTTGGGAGAGGAGAGCTTCTAGAATTATCACAAATTGAATAATCATCAGAAAATGATTTTATGGAAAAGAAGATTAAACAAACCTTGATATTACAGCTTTGCAGGATGCGTAAGAGATTGTAGTTGTGGAAAACTACAGTTGGAACCCACTCAGATTGATTCTCAAACATAAAAAAATGCAAGTCCATTTAAGATGCAGATATTTTTACAGATTTAAATGAAAGAATCTGAATAATCGAACAAGAGCTAACAATAAAATAAAGGGTCAAAGCACTTAATAATGGAACAATAACAGTGTTAAAAAACACAGTGCAAGTGACGAAATTTCCTAGCAATATTAATTTGATGACATCACAGAAAGTCTGATTTATGGGTTAAAACTGAGATTTATTCAGGATGAATCTTTCTGCCTTGAATCTGCTGTGTACAGACTACTTCTCTTTCACCAATGAAACCTAGATTTCTGCATTGTCTTCATTAAGTATAGTAAAATATAATAGTACCCGTCATGTCAGCAATAGGTCAATGTGTTTTTGAAACAAACCCAAAAAACCCTACTTTGCCTTTTGTAGGATAAAATAGTAAACTGACAGCTGCAATCTTGCAAAGTTTTTCCAGTTTCTTGGGAGTTGTAACGTTGTGGGTCTTACTGAGAATTTTAACACTGTGTCTGCCACACTTACAAATATTTTTTCCACAAGTCAAATAACTTCCTCACACTATTATTAGGAGTGAGAGGAAATACTACAGTACCTTTGCCCTTGTGTAATTTATTTCCTTGTCCTCAGCCTACCCCATTGTCATGGGTTAGCCTTGGCTAAGGGGCAAATCCCCACCCAGCTGCTCGCTTGCTCCCTGTTCTGAGAGAGATCACTTACCAACTACTGTTGTGGGCAAAACAGACTCAACTACATGTGGGAAGTAATTTTATTTGTTGCCAAGTAAAATAGATTTAGGTAGTAAGAAACAGACAAACGAAAGAACACTTTTCTCCATCCCCTTTTCCAAGGTTCAAATTCGCTTTTCAATCCCGAATATTCTACCTGCTGCTTCCCTGGGTGGCATGAGTGGGACAGGGGTGTATGGTCAGTATGTAGGGATTTGCTCTCTGCCTCTTCCTTCTCTCACTTTTCCCCTGCTCCAGTGGGGACTCTCCCCACAGGCTGCAGTTCCTTCAGGAGACTTCCAGGTGCTCCGGTGTGGGCTTTCAATGGGCTGCAGGGAGCTACCTGCTCTGCCACTGGGCACCTCCTCCCCTCCTTCTCTGACCTCGGTGTTCCCTCTACTGCTTCTCACCCTGTTTTTCGTTCCTTCCTCCTCTGACTGCAACCTCTGGCCTCTCTCCCCATAGTGGCCATCCCTCCAGCTCCCCAGTGCCGACACCTTGCCATGGGCACCCAGTGGAAAAATTGTTACAATTTAGACAGTGTTCAGTTTTGCTTTTCTTCTACTTTTAATCTTAAAACAAAGGCTCATCATCTAGGAATTGTTAAGAAATTACATTTTCATTATGATGATTTATTTAGTGGTGAATATCTCAGTTGCTAGAGTGCTTTAAAATCCCTGCATCTGTGATTTGGGTTTTTGCTGTATTATGCTGCTGCTGAGACTCAGATAAGCTTGAACCCTTGGAGAATTCACTGTTATTTGAAACATAGTGGCTTTGCTAATCTCTTTGCTATATTTCATTTTGGAATCTGTCTTTTCTTAAATGCCTCAGTCACATTTACAATGAAAAATGTTATACTACAGCTATGCTGCTTTTGGCTTTGGGTCTTATTGTGCTGAGGGCTCAAGATATGCCTTTCTGTCCCCAGGAGCAAATGCAGTATAACTGAAATTCTCAGGATATCATAGCTGATTATTAAGGTACAGCATATTCTGTGGGAAAAACAGTGTCACTTTATGGACTGACTTCTTCTGTAGCGAGGTTTGAGGTGTGGAGTGCATTAAATTTGACCAACATTGGCTTGTAGCACATACCAAACTATAAAACGCAAGTTAGCCTGTGCTAGCATGTGTGCTTATTTAAGTAATGGTGTGTTTGTGTAATTCTGACATGTCTGAGAAATGAAAGTACTTTTTTTCCCTGCTAACTATGGATAATAGTGCTGGTTTCTAACTAGTGTTAAATCTTAAGGTATGTTATCTCTTCCCCCCAACCATGCCTCTTTTTTTCTTTTTGACCTGCTCTGGTGCATGAAGGCTTGTACAGGCATGTTAACATTAGCTGCCATTGCGCCGCCTTTTTCCTGTATAATCACACAAAAGGTTCTGGTTTATGTTATAATTTTATTCTTTTAAATTAAAGTAGCAATTGTTTTGGTATTAACTATAATCTTAGGCAATACTTTTTGTAAATTTTTTCAAAGTGAACTGTTCAGATTCAGTGGTGAGGGAAGGAACAGTAATAAATATATTTTTTCCTTGTATGCTTTCTAATTATTCCTCTGTGTTTACATGTGTGTTTGGTTTGGCTTTCAAAATCACTGTGCACTGAAATAAACTCATGAATGTTGTGCATAAAATTGCTGTTACTGAGGTCACTATGCCACAGAAAGAATGTTAAATCTCATTTTTCTGTATATTTTGATGCTAAACATTGTTTAAGGGAGTCTGGTATTTCCATGTAAAACTCCTCTTACTGTACGTAAGAGAAACCCAGATTCAGACCCCATGCATTTTATATACAGTGAATTGTTAGGTGTGGGCAGTCTGGTTTATGGTAGTTGTTTATTCTTCAGAAACCCGTTCAACAAACTTTGTGAAGCTGAAACCAAAAAGAAGTGTTACGTATGAAGATTATAGTTGGAGGAGAGATCTGCTTGCCTTTTTTTTCTTTTTCCTTTTTTCTTTTTTTCTTTTTTCTTTTTTTCTTTTTTTTTCCTTTATTTTTTCTTTTTAATTTTTTTTTTACATATGCAGTTCTTGTAAGGTTTCTGGCTCTTGTTCTCATTTGCACCTAAACCAGACTTCTGATTGCAACGAACTGATTGCAACAAATCGCTCTTTGGGCCTTCTGTCATCCTTGCAGGGCTGCAGAACACATTCAAAACATCCCCATTGTTCTCGGTATGCATTTGGATCTGCAGTTAAAATGGTACTGCTTCAGTTCAGTCATTCTGATAGCAATCCTATGCAGGAATAAATTTACTTAGGCTAGCTTGGCTGTTGGAGAGGATTACAAGTTGTCCTGAGGTCTGTGTAAGCTCCCTACTGGTACCTGGCCTATCTTGGGACATCTTTATCCCAGCACAGTACAGAGAGGTGTGCAGTAGTTTCGTACTGTGCCTTTTTGCTAAATTCCGTTGTATTACCACTTTCTCTCAGCCCTGGTTGCATCATCTTACCTTATATTGCTTCTTCCCATTTATACTAGTGTATTTGCATAACTTATTTCTGGACAGTGAATACAAGAAGGGCATCTGCTTTGCCATCTCTGCCAACATGCTGCTGTTTCATTTCTGAGGCCTCACAGTAGGTCATACAGCCACTCACCAGCTGCTACGCTTTGTTCAGATATCTGTGAGAGCAGGGATGTAGCCCTATCAGAAGTTTCACATAATGAATCATTGAATTATTCACCCATTCATGGAATTTTGTATCTGAATATGGACGCTAATAATGATAGCTCTTTTCTTTAGCCAGTCCCCTTTTTTCTTAAAAAAGTTAGTTTTTCAGTAACAAGGGGTCTACGTTGCTCTGAGTAGTCATGGAGTCTAACAAGGAATAAGAAAGCTTAAATGTGTCAGGGAAGACTACTTTATCAAAAGGCAGCCTGCTTATAGTGTATAACTACAGATTTAATTTGAATACAAGGCATCAGACTAAATAGTCATTAAAAATGAGAGCAGACTATAATTGCACTAATGCTACATATAAAAAAAGAAGGCAGGAGAATGAAAGTATTCCATGTAGGAGAAAAGAACATATGTCTGGCACTCTAGCTTACTGTAACTTCACTCAAATGCATATGAACCAGTACATTTAAGCAGTTGAAATTTCCTTATGTTCAGAACTGTTAGGTTTTAAGTTAGTTCAGGAGAAATCCTCAATCCTGTTGCTCAGAGATTAGGTGAGGTGTTTTTACTAGGTCCACTGAGCTGTCCTGGGTTTTTGTTTGCTTATGTTTTTTGTGATCTCACCCTATGTCAGTATTATGGGAAAAGTATTTCCTGCTTCTCCCTCCCAGAAGAATATGCAACTCTTTATGGATTTATTAAATAGTCATTCTTGGATTTTACCTGTGAAGACAACCAATCTCTTTCATTTGTCCTCTCCTGCTAACTAGTGGCATTTTAAAAATTAAATGTATATCATAACTAAAGAGTTTCAAAATTCAGCATCCATAATCACTGATGGGGAAAATTTACTGACTTTTAAACCTTTTGGAAGTTGTCCTTTTCTATGTATGTTTATTGTTTTCAGACACTGGTGTGAGCCTGGAACACAAAGATTTGTCAATGGAGTTTTTTTCTGTTTCATGGGATCATAAAATATTTAAGGGTCCTGATGCCACTACCAGGTAGTCCTCATGGGAAAAAAGGTGTCTCCTTAGCCCCAGTCTGCGCCACTTGTGTTTCAATTAATGCGTACTGTCTGTCACCCTTCTGTGATCCACCACTCTGCCTCTGTTCTCTTGGTAACCTCTCACGTACTGCAGAACAGCTGTTGCTTCCCCCCTGAAACTACCTTGGCCATTCTCCAGGCTAAATAAGCTCATCTCACTCAGCCTCCTCATGTTCTTTTCCCTGACTGCCTTGGTGAACCTCTGCTGAACTCACTCCTTTTTATCTACATTTTTCAGAAAGGGAGGGAACTGGACACAGTATCGAGGTGTATTCTGGTGAGCGCTGGGCAGAAGGTGGTTGTTGTTTCCCTTAACCTGCTGGCTACCCTACTGTTCATAGAACTCAAGATGCTGCTGGCACTTGTTGATGGCAGAGTGTGTGGCTGGCCTGGGCTCTGATTGCTGCTTGCAAGGGCCCCCAGGGTCTTCTCTTACTGAGCTGCTCCCCAGCCTGTCCATCCTTAGCATCTGTAATTGCCAGGGGCTTTGCCTTGCCAGGCACAGGATCCCACATTTGTGAGGACAAACGAAATTTCATTAGGCTCCTGTCAGGCTATTCCTTCTACCTGTCTTGTTCTGTCTAAACCTCATCTCTGCCCTTGCATAACAGCTGTCCCTGAACTTGGTGTCATCTGCAAACTTGAGTGTACTCCATCACCTTGTCCAGGTCACTGTTACAAATATTAGTCAGGTCCCTGAATAGACCCTTCCAGTACTCTGCTTGTTTCTGGTCTCCAGGAAGACTGTGACCCACTGACCACAACTCATCTAGCCTGTCCATCTGATGAGTATTTTACCTATCTAGTTGTCCATCTACCCAGACCGTAAGGTCTAAACTTAGATGCAAGAGTGTTGTGGGAGACAGTGTTGAAAGCCTTGCTAAAGTTAAGGTGAATGACATCCGCAGACAAGCACAAATCTGGTCATCAGAGGAGGTAATCAAGTTGTTCAGGAATGGTTGGTTCACTCTAGGTGCCCTGAAGTGTGTTCCAAGATGACTCATTTAATGATTTTTCCCTGAGACCTAAGAAGGCCAACTGGTCTGTGGTTTCTGTGACACCGTTTTGGCCTGCTTTTGAAGATATGTGCAGTATTTGCTGTTGTCCAGTCACCACTCCTTTCCACTGTCATCTCCACATTTCAACAAGGACAGAAAGCAGTCTCACTATGATATTGGCCAGTTCTTTGGATAGAACCCATCAGCTATATGGAGCTGGGTGGGTTGAGTTTTGGCAGCAAGTCTTGACTCAGCTCTCATCCACTGCTGATAGTTCATCTCCTTCTTGCAGTCTGTCACTAGGCATGGAAGGTGGAGGGACCTTGTGAAGACTGCTGCAAAGAAAGCACCTCAGCTTTGTTTGTACCTCCTGTCACTACATAACTCTCTCCATTCAGCAGTGAGCACACACTTTACTTGCTCAGCATGTTATTAGAGCAGTGGTAAAAGCTATTCTTGTTACCATTTGATATCCCTCACAAACATCAACTCTAGATGAGTTTTGCCTCTCCTAACACTGTCCCTACATGCCTAGAGTTCTTCTTTTATAGGCTGGCCCTGCCTCCCAACTTCTGTATGCTGCCTTGTTGCTTTGGAGCTTTGTCTTGAGTTACTGTTTAGCCGAGCCAGCTCTGGCTACACTTAAACATTCTGGTTTTCCCGAGTATCGGGATGAACTTGGAGGATGTTTTCCTTATGCCAGCTTTCCTGAACTCCTTTATCCTTTGGAGCTACCTCCTTTGGGATCCCATCAACCTGTTCTTTCAGTAAGCTGAAATCTCTCCTGAAGTCTGAGGTCTGTGCTGTGCTACTTTTCTTCCTCACTCCTTATAAAAGGAAATATGTTAATAGGGCAGTTATGCAAAAAGTAAAGATTATCTATTTTAATAAAGATTTGAAGACCAAAGCAGGGCATGTGTCATACTCTGTTACTGACAGAATTCTGGTTATTTGGTGCACCAGGATATTTATTTGCCTAGTAAATTATGGCTGTAGGGACATCTATTTTGTGAGTTGTTTTCTTACTTAGTATTTTTCACTGATCAGTGCAGTCTATTAGTTGATAACTTTTCAGTAATAACAAAGAAAGTGGCTGTTCGATGATGGTCTTAAACACAGAGCTTTATTTTATGTATTTGAGAAAGTAATGAGACCTCTGTTTTCTATATCATGTTACTTGAGTAGAGGTTCAAGACACCCTACTGAAAAAAATGTCTTCCAAAATTAAGTGAATGGTGCTGGGTTTTTGGGGTCATGGGATGGTTTTGGCAGATGGCTTAAACCTAGGGCAGTAAAACATGCCATACCACGTTGTGTTTTCCCAATCTGTGCTAACTATTAAACTCTACCAGTGTTTTACTCTGAGTGTTGCCGTGCCTCTGTAAAACTAGATGAGTGAAATATAAGATTTGTAATATGTAGCAGATCAGACAAATGCTACATGTTAATAACCCTACCTCTATTTATTGTCAGTATTTCAAAGTACGTATACAAGCTATGTTGTACACTAACTCACATTGGGAAAAGTGGCATTCTTCCATGTTTGAGTAGGTGATCAACTTTTATTTAATATTCAGTAGTATTGGTTCATTTTATCTTATTGCAGATGAGAGAGTTATAAATACTGTTAGGAGTGATTAAAGAAATAATGGTATTTTCTGGGCAGCATCATTCACTGCATAAGTAAGATGACACGTTCCTCAGTCAAATTGAAGAGGAAGCTAGTTTGTTATTTGTGTGTGTTTAGGTTCCTTTGGGTGATGGCCTGATAAACACTGATGATTTCCTGAAACAGAAAATACTACCTGGAAATTTCTATGTGATTTATTTAAATCTGAGCATTCAAGGTTGGAGGGAAGTACAATGCCCTTTGTCTATGGTTTTTAATCAGTCTTCCATGTGTCTGTCTTCCCTTTTCTAAGAACACATTTATAGTTGGAGTTTAAACTATCTCCTAGCCATACTTTCTGTCAAGCAGGGTAACTTTGGAGATAGCAGTGATTAACAGATTTTGTTGCCAGTAGTGACCAATTCGCAATTGCACTCAGCTGTTTTCTGAATCTTTTAATAGTTGCCAAACTGGAGCATGAGAGCCAAATAAAATCAAAATCTCTGCAATGAGAATTTGGCTGTGGAGTGGTAGCATTTTCTTCTGCAATTGTTGCTGAGCTACTGTAAAAAAAGGTCAAATTGAATAGGAATTTAAAAAATACTTAATTGTAATTTCCCTTTTATGTTCTATTTCAGTACAAATTACATAGTATCAAACTTTTTTGTACCAGTTATTTGTCTGATCCATAGTGATTCTCAGTAATGTTGTACCTGTTAGTGCAAGTTATCCCAACTTCATCATTTTCTTCTACAAATAGGACCCTGGATTAAAATAATGTGATATTGTAGCTGAGTTTTTAAGAAAGTATATTGGTTTTAATATATTAGAATGTTGTAATCTTTTTAATCAATTAACGGTTAATCACTGTAAACTAGGGAGACCATTCTTAACAGATAGAAAGTATATTTGACATTGTTGAGGATGTAATGTTTTTACATACACATCACCTTTACTCCCTTTTTTTTTCCACAAATCTTGATTTGATTTCAAAATTGTCATTAAAGTTCTGTCATGACAATTAATTGATCTGTGGGGGAGTTACCTTTTTATTTAAAATTGCAGAAACTAACTGGTGTTGCTGAAGAGCATGTTGTAAAATATAAAAAACATTCCAGACCTGGAAACGAAGTAAATGTTAAAGTCTTCCCATCACATGTACTGGTTAATGGTAGTGCTGTATATGTTGTGCATGTACACCTCACTGTGCTTTTTGCATGAGGAGGGAAGAAAGTTTTTACAATACAGTGAATGGTTTGGAAGTAGGAGTGGCTTTAGTTTGTGTTTGAACTAAGGCCTGTAAACCATGCAGAGCATCTTGGTACCGGTGTATGAGACTTGGTCTTACAAGAAGGAAAAGATTGCCACGTGACTGTGTGTTGGAAATGTGCTGCAGACACAATATTGTAATTCAACAGCAAGCCTGTTAAAGAAGCTACCATGAGGCTGTTATGGTTAAATAACTAAATCTCCCAGCTGTCAGGATAAGAAAGAAATGCGCAGTTTTAATTGAGCAAGCATTTCTTCCAAGCCTAGCTGATAATGATGTATTTGCTTACAATGCCTTGGAGAGGTTAATTCAGACAATTGAAATTGTTAAGAAAGTATTGATGTCTGCAAAATATTTGAGAACTATTGCAGAAAAATAGGCACACGTAGAGATTGAGACTGCATGCATGATCCAAGGCAGCTGGGCTAAGCTTGTGGAAAATGGCTATCCGTGGACAACGTTTCATTGTTTAAATATTGTTTTCATTCAAAATTATCTTCTCCTTTAAGATTAAACCTCCTTCGATTTGAAAGAGCTGTGAAAGGCTGTTTTAATTACTGGTCACAGATTCTGAAATAAAGACTTGCAGACAGGCTGACTAGTTATAGCACATACTTTGGGCCTAGTTGTAGATTTAAGCATTGTCTCCTCAGTTGGCTAGCAGGCTGTGAGAATCATGAACTTTGAGGATACATCAGAGAAAGTGTGCTGTTAGGTGGAGCAGAAAAATCTGACACAGATTCCTTTGCCCATAATTATTGAAAGTCTACTCTCTGATTAGCCCAGAAAGCCAACCGTGTCCTGGGCTGCATCAAAAGAAGCATTAGCAGCAGGTCAAGGGAGGTGATTCTCCCCCTCTACTCTGCTCTTGTGAGACCCCACCTGGAGTACTGTGTTCGGATGTGGGGCCCCCAACATAAAAAAGACCTGGACCTGTTGGAGAGAGTCCAGAGGAGAGCCATGAAATTAATCAGAGGGCTGGAGCACCTCCCCTGTGAGGACAGGCTGAAAGAGTTGGGGTTGTTCAGCCTGGAGAAGAGAAGGCTCTGAGGAGACCTAATAGCAGCCTTCCAGTACCTGAAGGGGGCCTACAGGAGAGATGGGGAGTGGGAGTGTAGTGAGAGGACAAGGGGTAACAGGTATAAGCTAAAAGAGGGTAAATTTAGACTAGACGTTGGGAAGAAATTTTTCACTATGAAGGTGGCAAGACACTGGAACAGGTTGCCAAGAGAAGCTGTGGATGCCCCATTCCTGGAGGTGTTCAAGGCCAGGCTGGATGGGGCTTTGAGCAACCTAGTCTAGTGAAGGGTGTTCCTGCCCATGGCAGGGGGGCTGGAACTTCAGGATCTTTAAGGTCCTTTCCAACCCTAACCATTCTATGATTCTCATGTTATTAAAATGTAAAATAATTGCCGCTTTTCCAGGTTTGGAGAAACTTCTGTTTCCCAGAGACCTGGAAATGCTGCTTAAGCAAATAAAATATTTTGAGTACCGGGACTGCAGACAAAGTCAGCTGGAGGACTAGGAAACCTTTAGCGCAAGTATTGAAGCTGTGAATTAAATCTAGGCCTAAGAGGGTGTGCAGTGGCAATAGCTGGACTGGCTCTTTGGTGATTTTTTGCTGTTTGACATAATGGTTATTTTAAAATGGTTGTTATATTGTGTTTGATGAATAAAGTAATTACCACTGTTTTAAAATGCTGAAACTGTAGCCTTTACCTGAGAGAGAGGCTTTTTACTAAACTCTTGCAACTGTGCTGTCCTGTCACACCCATAGTGTGTGTATATTCTCAAATGGAGAAAAGTGGAGAAAAACATCTCTTAGTCCTAAGTGATATTATTGCAGAAATAGGAGAGTGAGGAGGCACAGCTTCTGGTGGACATACGCCAGCCATCACAGTGTCAAATACTTCAGTTTCATTTATTGTTTAGTGGTTTAAAAAGACGGTCCTCTAGGGTGTAAGTAATGGGAATGCTGCTGGCATCTGGGATCTCATCACTTACAAATGATGAAGTACCACCAAGACCTTGGCTCTACTTAGCTGATAACTGTGAGAACCCTATGAGATGTTATTGAATAAAATAAATGCAATTGTAGATAGTATCAGTAACAATTTTTCTGTTTGTTTTTGTACTAGTGATATGAAATGATCACTGCCATTGTAGAAGACCATAGTAAAACTCATCCGAAAGACCATGCAATTCTGATCACTTATGTTCAAGAAAAATTAATTGAAAAAGTTGTTGAAAAGGGAGGATTCTCATTTGAAAGCAAGTTAAAAAAACTTGGTTTATTGAATAGGTAGCACAGGCACAGAAATGGGATTGAGAAGCAAGCTACAATTTTAGGTATAACTCTGTTTTAGCCGTCTGGTTTTCTCCCTATAGTCATAATTTTTATGTCTGTTGGGTGGGTCCAGGACACCAAACTGTGGTTGAGTTGTGGGTAACCAAATCCTCTTGTTCTACTGCAGACCTGATGGGTTTAGAAACATTGTCCTTGAAAGTATGAAAGTGTTCACCCCAGTACAAATATGAACAAATCGCATAGGCAACCTATGAATTTATTTAGGTTAGTGTCACAATTAAATTT
This sequence comes from Pterocles orientalis, assembly GCA_011057875.1. Classification (NCBI taxonomy): domain Eukaryota; kingdom Metazoa; phylum Chordata; class Aves; order Pterocliformes; family Pteroclidae; genus Pterocles; species Pterocles orientalis. Next base: position 1,689,628 of record WKFP01014321.1, on the reverse strand, counting down.
TTCTGTCTAGTGGAAGTGAAGTTCCAGTTTGGTGTCCTGTAGAAATAGTTTAGAAAGACGTAAAAAAATACTTTTTCTGTTCTTAATATTAGAGTAGGCAACGTGATAGGTCAAGTGGGGAAAAAGACATGTGGCATAGGTGTAATTCTGTGGACATTAACTACAACTGTGGAAGCATATGACAGGAATGTATTAGGGTTATTTTTTCCAGAGATTAATGTTCTAGAGCAGGAGGACAAGAAAGGCCAAGAAAACCACAAACCTTTTCCTTCTTGTGCGATAGAAATAACCATCTTGATTCTGCTTTCGTTTTGTCATTAGAACCACTTCATTTTATTTACTTTAAACTGCAGTGTTGCTTCTTATGATCCCCAGAAATGGAGCAATAATAAAATCTTAACATGCTTAAAAGCTGTCCTTAAAAAAGTAGGAAAATAACAAGTGCGTCTTTAAACAGATGGCTTTTTTATTTTTCAAATTTTCTCTATAATCAGACTGAAAGAAATAAACATTAAAGGGAAATATTCCTCATGGTCCAGGCCTCATTTGGTAGGTACCTAGCAAAAGAGGTTAGTTGTGGACATTTCTGTGGTAATTGCAGGCCTCCTGTTAAGTTGGTGTATTTCATTCCACTAGGTAAGATATGGAGAATGTGAACTTTTGGTAAAGCTTTTTAGCAGTTCTGTGTACTGCAGTTGACAATTTCCTTAAGAATGTTATCCTTCAAAAAGAAGACGTAACATCCAATAAATCCATTGCTGTTCCTTTTATATTTGTTTTTATGCCATAGTGAAGAATTTGGAGGTGGTCATTTTGCCTTTTTAGAGTATACAGGGTAGAAATGTGGTATTTGATGAGTAAATGTTTCATAGAAACTATTCTAGTGCATCTTGTTTTAGAAAGGTTGTCTTGCTGCTGTTTATTTCTGCAACACAAACAATTCACATATGCTTGCTTTGAATTTGAATAAAACTTTTTTTTCCTAACCCATGTTGCAATCTTTATTTACAATTTCTTTTAAATTTTCTTCTGCTTGTGTCTCTCTTGAACCCAGTTTTACTTTGCCCTTTAGCTGCCTATATTCCTGAACCTTCTGATTCTGTGAGGCATGGTGCGTCTTTAGCTTCCATTGAAGTCAACAGAAGCTGAAGAACCTCTGCATTTTCTGAGAAGATAGATAAGCTTAGAGGCAAATTAGAAAGCATATAATTCACAGTCCCTCTGTTTTCCCTGTTGTGATTTTGTGATTGTACAAGTCTTAAGTTTGAATTACTAGTTCTTGAATTACTAGTTCCTTTCTAACAGGGCTGGTTACAGTTGAAAAGAACATCAAGTAATGTTCCCCTTTTTATGTCATATACTTCCCAGTGGCACATTTAGTGTTCACTGCATGTGTCTATTAAGCATTAATTCTTTAACTGTATTTTAGTGAGAGAAAGCAATATGGTATGTTCCAGTGCAAGAATTTTAATTCCTTCACAAACATATGGCATAGAATTATCTGCTCAAAGATAGAACAATCTGATAATAGTTTGGTAGAGTGACATCTTGCACAATAAAATAAGATGCTGATCATACTGGAAAAGTAAACAGAAAAGTTTTATACTAACTATTCTGACATCATCAGAAAGCCATTACCATTCTTCCATGGAATGTTAAAATTTAATGATCTAATTTGGTCTTATCACATGCAATATAAATAAAAAATAACCCTGTTAAGTATTCAGAGACCTGTGCTGAACACAAAAATTTTAAGTGCTATTTTCTAGAATTTGGACTTAAAGCACTTACATATGTTTAACAGGGAAGAAGGAAAAAATGTTAGGAGGAACTGTGGTCATTTCCATCCTTTACTGAAGATGTTTGCATATTCTTTTCTAGTCTCTGCATATTTTAATTTCTTCTCCTGTTGTTCCTTCCATCAAGACGTGCAATTTAACATAATTCTTTACTTCTGTGAACAAACATGTTAACACAAGGGCATAATTACAGTTTTTGCCTGAATAAAATGAAAGTGATGATTCTTTGAGGGCAATATGAAGTGCATTCATGTTAGAATGCCAGACCTGAACTTAGAGCAAAAGCTCCTGTAAATCAGAGCATAGAGTTGTATTACCTAAACTAATGAAGGTCTGCAAGGAAGCATCACTTTATTTTTGAATGCACATGACTTAACATCATCCTGGTAGATCTTCTGTTTCAGGCTTTGCAACGGAGGATTTCACCTCCTTCATCAATTCTTCAAAATGGAATGGAAGTACCCAGAAATTTTTCTATTTGTGGAGTTCAGATTCTTAATTAGAACTAGTATAGAATGTAAGCTATTTTTTTTTAATTGATATACTGGTAACATTTTGATTGTGCAGAAAACAAGGAAAAGATCTATTAAAATGACGGAAATGGGTAACAAATTCTGATTGGTCTGCTTTAAGTTGGGAACTATATCAAAGTAGTTTTTGGATAGAAATGGTTCAACTGTCTGGTTACTTAGAGATAAAACTTACCTTTTTAGTGCAAGTGTTGATGGGCAAAGTAGGGCTTGAGTTGATCTCAGTATTTTGGTTTTACAATAGTGAATCCACATAAAATTTGTTTAATGTATAATTAGAATAGTCAATACTATTTCATATTGATCTTTTTTTCTCTTCATTTAAACCTAGTTTTCCCACTTCAATTTACTGTGTCAAACAGCCAGGCAAAATGGCTTTTTTTTTTTTTCCTTAATGGAGGGTTACTGCTGTTCACTTTTTAAAATTTTTTTCTGAAGAACATATTTATGAATGTAGAATATATTTATGGAGGTTTTCTTCTTGGCAGTTAATAGATCAGAATAGGAGGGCATTTTTCTAGGCATAAATAAAAGAACTGCGTATAGTAATTTCCTTTTACACATCTGTATTTACAGCCTTTTTTTTGTGTCACTTTATAAAACATACAGATATGGGGTTTTTTCTTAGACCAGAAATACAGTTAGCTACAATGAGGTTGAATTATCTTAGATTGGTCTTCATTGCCTGCCTGCCTATGGAACCGATACCAGCTTTTTTAGTGATAGATTTCAGGCTGGCTGCAAGTAGGGATAGAACGTCTCATAGAAATGTATGGAACTGTTAGAAGTTAATAGAGTTGATGCAGAAATTTCTTTTACTCTTTGGACATATTCTGTCTGATTAATATACTTCTCACAGATTAAAAAGCAACTGGGATATCATACAGGACCATTTGTTTGGTCTTAGCGTTCTCTCTTTGCCAGACACAAATCTGTAAAAGCTTTTCAGAGGGGAAGGTGTGTAACAGAATGTCTTTTTGCATGAAATGCAAACCAGATATTTCTATGAAATTAAAGCCTTTAAATTTCAATAGCAGTTTTATTTATTTCAAGTAGAATAAATGTATTTTTTTAAATGGACTAGAAATCAGTAAAAGAACACTTTTTGTTTTGTTTTGTTTTGTTTTGTAAGAACCACAGTGATGGGAACTGCATGCATAAAGTCTTGTGTCAATCTGATTAAACCATCTATTCTTGAGGTTATAACAGCATCAGAAGTGCAGTGTTTAGGTTTTTATGCTCACCCAAAATTCTTAGTTAAAAATATTCATGTTTAATGTCCTTGCTGTGCTGATTATGAAGAAGTAAATCTGTTTACCTGATTGTCTTGAAAACATCAAACAACTACTCTTAATGAACTATTTATCCCAAATTTTGGGCCCAGTCTACAGGAAGCTGGCTATATTTTTTGTTTTGCCTATAGAAACTTCATTAGTTTTATTAGACTTCATGATTACATAAATTCTTTATTTTCCTACAGTGTTGTGGGAGAATACCTCCTATTCACTCAGGAGAAAAATTCATAGGAGCATATTGTCGCTCTCATGAGCAAAATCCTGATCTTTTGTCAAAACATGAAGAACAATTAGCTGATGGCAATTCTGATTACTTTAGAAAGTAATTATTGAAAGAAGGCATATAGATCTTAAAGATCCTTTTATCTTCTACAGTCAGCCAAAATGAATAATGATAAAGTGATACATATTCTTTATTGTGTTCTGTTTAATAACAAAAGGAAAAGGGAAAAAACTGAACTAAGCATACCAATTGATAAGAGCGAAGTCGTCATACTGGTGTGATGCTTTTTGAATCTACTTGCTGCAAATGATCAGCATTTGGTAACATTGTCACCAGTTCCTCTTTCTGTGTCATAACCCTTGACAGAGAAGCTTGTAAGCCTTCCGTCTTCACTTGTAAAGCCTTTTTCCCTACCCATGTTAGAGAAGTGTTTTGAAGTTTGCCAGTTAGCACATTTAAGTGTATGCATATTTAAAAATGCTGAAGCACAGTAAAGAGGTTTTAGTTTAAGCTCACTTGGCATGTCAAGAATCATCCATGTCTACTCACTGATGAAAACAAAACTGTTTTGAACACGTTTCTTCACAACCTCCCAATGCCAAGGAGTTGTGGTGGTATATGATGTAAGTTGATATAAACTGCTTAATAATGCACTCACCTAGCCAAGAAAGTAATAATACTTTTATGCTTTGTAACCATACATATCTCTGGTTGTACTACCTTCCCAGCTTCAGAGGGTGGCTGGAGGATCTTGTGTGGATGTATGAGTGTGTGGTAGGGACCATGGATGTACGTGTCTTGTCTATTCCTTTACATAGCTGTACAGGTTTTGGTTCTGAAGTTCTTTCAGTGTCCAGTACTATATGGTTGGAATGCTCTGCAATACCAAACTTTTTTTCATTCTTTATTTCCTGGGCAGCAAACACAGTCCTGTCTAATGCATCACAAAATGAATCTCAGAATAAAATTAGATTTTTTTTTTAATTGTCTGTGCAGTCTTTTATGCTACCAGATATTTGACCATCTAGCCTACTTCTAAATAGGCTAATAGCAAGTCAGTGGTTTTATTCCAAGTAATGTTGATACTTGGAGATATTATTCACACTAGCCTTTTGTAAGACAAAGAGCTAATGATTTGAGAGTAGTCCTTTTATAGACTGGTTTAATAAAAGGTTTTGAACCAAAGACATGGCAAATAATTCTGGTACTTTAGTAGATGGGTTTCAGTTTCTATCTAGTAATGACCCTGAATGCTCCACACTGAGCTCCATATACCAGCTTCATATTGTTTCTTACCTGTTGTGACACTTGGTAGTAGTTTGCTCTAACTCTCATTTTCTTTCATTAGCTGATAAACACATAAACAAATTAAATACTTGTATCTGATATGACTGCAGAGTTAGTGTGTTTTGGTTTTACTGTTCTCTGATAAGCTTGACCACCACTAGAATGGAATTTTTAGATCTTTTTCGGGAAAGTTTCTGCCTTATATCCATGTTTGTCAGCATAGGAACCATGATCACTGCAGCAACATAACGACTTCAGTGAATCGTGAAGTAATGTTTATTTGCCCAACTCTAGGGAAGGTAAATTATCTGAGCTAAGAGGGGTGTTGGTCATCATCTTCTGTCAAGTCCTTCATTTGATTATCATTCTTTTAGAAACAGTAAGCCAGAAAGGCCTGTGTTGTCAACATCATTGTTCCTTTATTTCTTTCTTCACTTGAGTGGAAGGAAATTCCATTGCTTTGAATGGTCTGTCATTTTTTTTCATTAGGAGTTTAAATTGAATACAATCTCTGTTTACACTGAGCCTTTCTGTTTGTCTATTACATTTGTTAGCTGGAAACTCATATTTTCTAGGAATGGTTTCAATTTTCTATGACTATTGGCAGATGTTTCTCTAGGATCTTCAATGACAATGATGTATTTGTTGATAACCCAGTGCTCGCTAGAAGGGACTTTGCTTCGCATCAGTGAGTCTATTTTTTTGTATGAGAGCTTTAGTCAACAGGAACATATTCCATTTCTTACAAAAATGTCTAGATGTAGTTTCACCCTATTTTGAGTGCGTACCTCCTGCAATGAATTTTCCTTTGGTTCAGCTATTCTTTCTTCTTTGTGGCAGGTGAAATATGTAATGCTCTGGTTCCACTCTTTTGATTCATAGTTTTGCAAGTTACATATTTGAGTAATTTTAATAGTTGAGCCCAGTGTTCCAAGTTCCTAACCATAAAGAGGTGGGTTGTGAGTAGATTTCATTCTTTTACTGTTGTTACTGTTTTCATGCTTGACTTGCCACTTCAGTAGCCTGGTAGGAACACTTGAGGGGTTTGGTTCATAGGTCTGCAAGAGGGCTTATAGCAAGAGTGTGTCGGTGTCTGAACAGGAAAACTGTTGATGGGTTTTCCATACAGCTTTTATTTATTACAGGAAAAAGTGATAGAGAATTCTGCAATTTCTGTCTTATGGACATTTTCTTCTACTTTCTCATCCTCTCCTACCTTCTTAAACTTAGAGAACCTGTGTCACAAAGCCTCTCTTCTGAACGTTTCAACACAGCATTGTTCTTGGCCACATGGTTTACTCAACAATGACAGGAAATCTTCCTTTTGATGTTTGTTCTGATTGGGTGCTTTATCTTCGCATTGTTTCTGACAGGATTGCTTGGATTTTGTTTGGAGGGTTAGAGGTGTGGGGTTTTTTTGATTGTTTTGTTTGCTTTGGGTTTATGTGTATTGGGTTGGGGTTTTTTTCATTTTGTTTTGTTTTTTTAATATCACAATGCTCCATTGCTTACTTAGTTTGGAATTAAATAGTGGTGGAACATTGCATAGCATCAGTTGTTTTACTTTCCATCATTTGTTAAAGGGTAAACTGCATAAATAGATAGCTGCAGATTATTTGAAAGTTCTGGGGTTTTATTACCTTGTAAAATACATGATAGGATCATATAATTATTTTTTTCATTAGCATCTTTCTGCTGGCTTTTTTTTTTTCTGTATGTAATAGGATTGGAATAGTAGGAGAGGCTTGAAAAAAAAGTTATTTAAAGTACAGGAAAAATAATCCTCGTTTCCTCTGTTCAGTTTAGAAATAAGGTCTAACATCTGGAGAGGAGAACTGAATGTCAAATATATTCTAGTCTAAGTTCTGACTGTGACTTACCTTGTTACCTTGACAAACAAGCCTGTCCATGGTCTGGTTTCTTCTTCTCTGTTATCAGGAAGAAGCATTAATATTTGCAGAGCATTCTGAAATTCCTGGAATGAAGGTATATAGAACTACAGGTTTCTTCATTATGTGTTGGAAGGTATATAGGTTTTCTAGATATTGTTCTGCTTTGCTGAGCGAGAGTACAAATGAAATGACTTGGAGAGACACGAACTCGATTTAAGAGTCATGTTGGCCAAAAAATGATTCAGTAGATTGACAATCTAGAATAAATCTGTTCAATATTGATTTCTGTAGTTGGTGTCTTCTGTGAGTTTTCAGTTAGGAATAACTCTTAACAATTGGAGCAGTTAGGTTATTGATATATTAAAAAAATGGAGGATGATTCAGCCTGCTGTTTGACTCAGCATTTACAGCAGCTACAAGATGTACATGACTGATGAGTTTTGGGCATCTAAGTCTCAAAAAACTGAGCCAAGCATTTGCAAGAATTTATCATATGCTGTAGAGAAACTTAATGAATATGATGGTTCTTTGCATGCTTCGCATGAGACATAGCCACAGATTTTCCCTCTGATTGGAATTTCATTGCTTTCTTCTCCTTCCTTGAGGTAGAAGTCTTTATGTAATGTGATTTACTACTGATAACATTAATTTGCTGGTTTTAACATCCCTTAATACAACGTGCTAGATCATAGATGCTAAAAGGTAAAACCTTAGAAGAATGTGTCATGACATTTTAGAACTTCTTCAAAATGTTTAGAAAAAATATTTTCTGAACTTTAAAAAGTAATTTGTCATTTTATTAATATAAGGGCAAATCGTGACTCCATTTGCTGTGCTGCACTTCAGAAGCAACATTGAGGAACGCTTAACAGTTTTAAGGCTTTCGATGAGTCTTCATAGTATTTAGTTTTCAGCGTGATCTGTCTGTGAGCGTTATCATATGTAAATGCAACCATAATTTTTAATAGTGGCAGGTAGGTTTGAAGCTCTGAAAAACTAGAATTGTTGTGGAAAATAATGTGTCTATACTCATGTGGTTGTATTCCTGTGAATATTCAATTATTGTTAAATCTGAACCTGAATTTAAAAAAGACTTCTGACAGTCCTGACAATAATTTGACTTGCTGGAATAACTAGCAACATTAGTAGTAATACACAGACATTTTAATTATTACAGAGAATGGTCTTAAATAGTCCAGTGGAGGTAGCAGTTTATCTTAGCCAATAAACAATGCTCCAAAATAACAGAAAAATTTCTTATTGCTCAGCCTTTCTACTCATACCAGGTGTATAGCTGTGTCTGTATTTACAGAACCCCCTTAAATCTGCACTATGGAGTTCTAATTTCTGTTTTTTCCCAGCTGGTGTGTAGGAGTACAGTTTCCGAATTGGTAGACTATCAATTTTCTTTTGAGTTTATTGGGAATAGAGAAGGAACATTTCCTTACTAACTTTCTCATTATACTGAATTCTTGCCTACAGTCCCTTTGCTTCAATTAATGAGCTAAAGCATATATGTAATTGTTTGGAATTGCTGTATTGGGTCATTTGTGAATTCCTTTTTTTAGGCTTGATAGTAGTAAACTTTCTGTAAGTAAATCCATGGTAATGACTGTGAAATTTGTGTAGTCAAGATGAGGAATGACATGGTAGTGGGCCTGTATTAAGTATGGCGCTAACTGTGTTATTGTTTATAATGAGATACATATATATACATATAATTGCACAGAGTGTTTGTTTTCTTACTACAGGAAATGTTTTGGAATTGATTAATTCTGGTCTGCTGCAGATGGAAATAAATCTCTTCACAATAAATTAAAACTTCAGTGTCAAATTTTGTTCAATTTGAAACTGCAGAAATTATAAGACAGTTTAAATTGAGGAACAGAAGCTTTCTTTGTTTTGGATCTGAGGAAATGCAGAGCTAAGAGAAGAATGGAGCAAGCAAGGACAGTTGATACACAGCAGAGAGCTAAAGACTCCAGACAAAGAGTTTCTGCGCGTAGGCATCTGGGATGGATGGAGAAATGGATGCAGTGAAAGAGAATAATTTGGTCTAGAAATACAGAGTAAATCAGAATGAAGAAAAAAAAGTTAACAGCGATGATAAAACTTCCAAGGGGTAAAAGTAGTGCCAGGAAAAATACCAGTAAAGGTTTTAGGGTAATAGGACACACAAGGGTAGTATAGTTGTGGAAACTCAAGGTATTATTTTCAAGATATGTTAAAAGATGGGATTATTTCAGCTGTGTCCTGTCATGCTGTTTCTGTTGCCCAGGTTTCAAAAGAACTGGAGGAAAATGACCACATTTTTTCAACGGCATCTGATGCTGATGGAATAATTTCTGCATAATGTAAATTGAGTCTTTTTTTTTTTTTGTGTTGGAACAAATAGGTGACATTATATATAAGTGCAACATAAACTGGAAATGGGAGTTAAGAAAAAACCCAGATGTTTGTAATGCACTATTTAAATATTGGACTGCTTTTAAAATATTGGAGACTATTTGCTTATGCATATATGAATACAAATAATGAATTTATTAGAAATAGTTTGTAGACATTGTGGAATGTGTATAAAATAAACCTTAAAGAAGAGTGGTGTTTTGAATTAGTATTTTTTTTTGTGTGTGACTGGATGTGTCTGGGAAAAGTGAGCGTATTCTTTATGACTTCCCAAAGGAAGTCTTGCGTTATTGAAGCTTGCACAGATGGCTAACTGGTATCAAAGGTCTCTACAACACTGCCTACAAGCCGCCAGAAGGTCAGTGTGAAAATATAACACTCCCTGATTCCATAGAGCAAAGAACAGTTATTTTTACCAGGATTTATAAATCCTGTCCTCCTAACAAACAATACCTATCAAGCACTTCTAAGGTAATGCACATGAACCAGTTCCAGTTGCAGCACCTTTAAAATGTTGTTTATTAAAACACATTTTTTACCTTGTTTGACCATTATTTGTTTAAAGTATAGCAAGAGGAGTGGAATATAGTGGCTGAAATAGTCTATTAAGTGCAGGTTAGTTAGGATTGTAAGAAGAATCTAAATTATTTAAAATATCTCTCTCCGATAGATACATCATTGCCACCATACCGTGAAGAAAGCTGTAATGATTATAAGCAGTTAGAAAGGTGCAGCAGTGAAAAAGCTTGATTAGATCATTTTTAGAGTATGCTATGTGGAGTGGGATTTACATAGCATATAAAGAAGGTTACCAGCCCGGTACTTGCCTTGTTCTGATAGTTTGTTGGTTTGTTATATGCTTTGTAAAAATCCATTCTCTCTTGATAAAGAAGAGAACTTTTCATGGTTTCTCTTGGTTATTACTCTCGTGCATGCTGTTCCACAGATGTGTAGAGAAAGAGTTTAACTACACTGTGCAGTTGCAAAGAGGCAGTTAGGTGCCTCTTTCTTTCTGAAGTGATTATGTAAAGGAAGAAAAAAACTTTAGTGGAACAAAGTAATACTATTCTTGTTCAAACTAGTACTTTGGAAGAATTTTCACTGAAGTATGTTTCAGAAGTAGTGAAAATCACATTTTAATTAACAAAATCCTCCAGATATTTTAAGCTTAAGATGTTAAATGTTAGTGTAGCGTAACAACTGATTATTAGGTTCAGAAGATATTTTTGTAGATAAAGACATAATTTCGCATCTTAGAAGGTACATCGTCAGGTATATTTCATTGAACTAAAACGTGCAAATAATAAAGGCTTGACTCTGGATAAACATTTCTGGGCTTAGGACTGTGGTACTAAGAAATACTACTTCCCTTCTAGTAGCCAAATAATAAGATAAATAATGTATTTGCTTTCTGTTGCAGTAAAATGTGATACTCTCTACAGAATGAATATTTTAAGGTTAATTTTAAAAAGCCAGTGATTCTGTTTGATGTAAGTGTTCAGTATTTTAATGATGGGTGTATTAGAAAGACCCTTAAGTCATGTACTTGATTGTTAATGATATAAAATATTTTTCAATAGCTTCAATAGTTCTTAGGTACTAGCATAGATGTTAGTGGGTCAATATGCTGCTGCTCAAACATGAATTCTATGATTACCTCTGTGAAAGCAATTAGGAGAAAAATGCCCCTATTTTAATTAATATACATAAGTATAGACACTTGTTTTATTCCTTTAAACTTTCCTTAATCAGAGTCCAAAATGGGCAGGATTTACTTTTTTTGTTGTTTTTAGTACAAAATAGTTGGGTTTTTTTTCGATTCACAAATACCAAGTATTTGAAAAAAATTATTTAGGCCAAATATCTCTGTCCTAGGTAATTTTCTCATGTGCAAATATATCTCACATTTAGTTATACCAATTAGTTAAAGTTGCTGAAACATTTTTCTTCCAATTAATTTCTATAAAGGTTTTCAGCTACTAATAAATGTTATTTGAATTGCTTACCTCCAAGCTATATCTTTATGATAGGATAAAGAATAATAATAGTAATGGCAACATTGATGATGTTAATAGTAATATCAAAGAATTATGAAAGAATTCTGTTCCCTGAGCCAGGCCATGCATTTACCAGGCTTTTTTATATACCTCATTTACCTGCAAGAAACTACTTTATCAGTGTTTTCCCTTTAACAGAGTTCATTTAGAACTTTAAAGTTCTTTAAAAGTTGGGTGTTTTTTTTTTTCTTTCTATTTGAGACTGTATGTTTTAGCCTGCCAATTTGCTTTTAGTCTGAAACATTTTACTGGTTTTACATGGCAAAGTTTTGGTAGCGTAGTTGGGCTGCAGCAGTGGCTTCTGTGAGAAGGTGTCAGGAGGTGCCCACATGTTTGACAGAGACAGGTCTGGCTGGCTCCAGAATGAACCTTCAGCAACTCTGGGGGTGCCCTTGTGATAGCATACTTAAGAAAGGGCAAAAGCCACTGTGCAGCAGCTGTGAAAGAGAAGAGTGAGGAAAACATGAGAGAAACAGTCCTGCAGTCACCAGAGGCAGGAGTGAAGTTGAATCTGGAAAAAAAGAGGGTGAGGGAGGTTGGTTTTAGTTTTGTTCTTATTTGTCAGTCTCCTAATATGTTATTAATTATCATCTTATTTTGTTCACCTGTCTTGCTGAGGAGGGGGAATGAGAGAGAGCACCTGGCAGTCAGCCAAGATTTACCCACCACAATAGCTGTAGGTATATTGATTTACTTATTGCAGTCTCCTAATATTAAGTATTTTGGAGCATTCGGTACAGTAACTTCAGTCTGAAAATTGTCCCAGCATCTGCAGTATTCCAAGTGAAGACTCCTCTGCATTTTCATGATGACCATTGAGAGTTTATTCAAATGAGTCTAAAATATTCCACTCATGCATAATTTGTAAAGAAAAGGAATGCAAAAATTATTTGGGGGACTAAAATCGGGGACTAGAGCAAAGCTGATGAGGGAAGTACTGCATGAAATTTTAGGGTCTGCATTGCGCAGAAAGTCAGATTACATGTTTATAACACTCTTCTAGACCTTAAACATAATATTCCCCTCTCTTGCTTGTTTCTTTGTAGAAAAAACCTGGGCAAAACTGTAACTTGATATGGTACTTGTATGCATTTTGTTTTGAAGAGTGTAAAAGCTAGGACTGTATATATGGCTGCAAAGACCTTTGGGTCAGGTGGATACTACATGAGTTGATTTTAAAAAGAAAATTGTGATGCTGGTAAAGATAGGTGCAGTCTCTGTATTCAGTGTGGTATTACGCTTAAATTAAAATGCTTACCAAGAACAACTAGTACAGAAAAAAAAAAAGGTATATAGTCTTAACCTGTAGGAGTTAATGAAACAGTGGAGTGTTTTAAGTACTTGTGTGGAATCCTAGTGTGTCACATTTGTTCAGACAGTATTTTCTCTTGAACAATCCTTACTCCTCACAGAAGCAAGGAAGAGGGAAAAAGGAAATTTTTGATTAAAGCAGAATTGATTTTCACAGGTGGGATTTTTATTTTGGGCTTCGCTGCAAAGTATGGCATATTCCATTACTTGTCACTTACAAATTCTTGTCTTCTCTTGCAGTGCACTTGTAGGAGAGACATGGTGACAATATCTATGGACGTCTTTGTGAGGAAGTTTCAACCAGACAGATACCAGCTGTGGAAACAAGGCAAGGATTTATACACCATTGATCATACAAAACCAACTCCTGAGTCAACACCGGAAGTAGAGACCTGGCTACAGAGGAGAAAGAAAATAAACAACATCCCTGAGTGGTATTTATGTTTCTTTATCGTCCATTTAATTGTCTTCAATATGATGTCAATTTTCGTTTTGTTTCTTTGCCACTTTCAGTGGTGTTCTATTTGAATTCATTTACTTTAGATGAAGTTTTTTTTTTTCTGTTTTCTGTATTAAGGTGAACTTGGGGACAAGCAAGTCTTTTTTTTGGAGTGACTATGAAAATTAATTCAACTTACAAGTTATAAGTATAACTTAAGTTAATGAGTATGGAGAACATTGAAATACATTCCAATGTGGTATTTAGAATATTTCTTCAGCAGAAATTATTCCATTACGATTTTCAAGGTGTGAATGGTTGCCATTGTTTTTAGAGACATCTGCATCCAAAAGACAAGGGAGAAGACTCCTAAGAGCTGAGATAAGGCTTAAATTGGAAAAATTTGTCATGAAGCTGTGGCAGAATCCCAAGAGCTGTGTGAAGTCTCTAGCAATAGTCGTAGCCCTCGCTGCCATCTAACTCCAAAGTTTCGGCTGCAGCTGAAACCTCTCTATGTCTACTGTAGGTCAATCACAAATCATAATTTGGCATAAGGAAGGCCTAAATCTCAGTTGCTGGTGACAGTGACTCTACTGAGAAAACTAGGAGAAAAAAATTTCTCAGGTTGTCACTGAAGTTCTGGCCTGTTTAAAGCAGTTTTGTAGCTGGATCTGTTTTCTTGGTGTGCGTCATGTTTTTCTTTGCATCGCACAAACATTTTTTGTACACTAATGCTTTCCAGTCTTACTTAACAAGACCTTTCTGGATTTTCTTCTTCCTTATCTATTAAAGATCTCCTTAATTTATATCCTAGGGTGGGCAGTTTTATTGGTATCTATTTACTGCAGAGTGCAGTTTCCTGGGTTAAAGATAATACTGAATTTTTATGACCTTTTTCCTCCTTTAGACCATTTTACAACATAATTACTTTAAAAAATTGCTCTTACGCTGAATTTCCTCATTTTCTTTGTGATGAATGTATTTCTTGAGGAAAATGATAGGAGAGTCAACTTGTAAGAAGAGGACTAACTGCCACTGTAGTGGAACATTCTAATAGTTGAGTAATGTAACATTGCTTTTGTTCTGAGCAAGAATAGTTTGTGGGGTAGAATCAATTCTTGAAGAAAACCAATGAAGCAGCTGGAGAGGCAGTTTGTTAGTATATGTATAATATTAACTTGGACACAGAGAGAGAATAATTCTGTTGTTTAGCTAGTTAAGTGCCATTTTGCCCTGTAGCAAGTTTTGTTGTGTGTATTGTATGGTGTAACTGCAGGTTCATAATTAGACTGGCAGTGATTCATTCGCTGGCACGCTTACAGGCAGCCAGTTTTAACTAAAAGCAAAGGCTATATTATAAACGTGTTGAAAGTTTTGTCGTAGGAACACATGGGCTGATTTTATGCACTTAGCTAAACTAATAAACACAATTTCAATGGTGTTTAATTCTTGAGCTGGCGTTTGTTCAGGCACGGTAACAATGCATATTGCAAAGGGAGGATAAAACGTTTATTGAGCTTCATTTCTAGTGTAATGTGTTGATTGAAATTGTCATCATTTTGATTATGGGAATAATGCAAGTTCCAGCAGAGTGAAAACAGAAATACCATCTATGGAAATCATAGAATCATAGAATGATTAGGGTTGAAAGGGACCTTAAAGATCATCAAGTTCCAACCCCCCTGCCATGGGCAGGGACACCTCCCACTAGACCAGGTTGCCCAAAGCCACATCCAGCCTGGCCTTGAACACTTCCAGGGATGGGGCATCCACAGCTTCTCTGGGCAACCTGTTCCAGTGTCTTACCACCCTCATAGTGAAAAATTTCTTCCTAATGTCTAACCTAAATTTACCCTCTTTTAGCTTATACCCATTACCCCTTGTCCTCTCACTACACTCCCT
>WKFP01014321.1:1647154-1672665 GCA_011057875.1 Pterocles orientalis | reverse complement strand
GATGGAGCTCCACGCACTCCAGCTGGTCTTTGACATAGAGGGCAACACCCCCTCCTCGCCTCCCCTGCCTGTCCTTCCTCAAGAGCCTGTATCCCTGCATTCCAACACTCCAGTCATAGGATCCATCCCACCATGTTTCCGTAATGCCCATAAGATCATAACCCCACAGGCGTGCACACATCTCCAGCTCCTCTTGTTTATTCCCCATACTATGTGCATTTGTATAGAAGCACTTAAGTTGGGCTTCCAAGGAGGCTGAATCTCCTGTGTGCTGCTCTCCAGCCACCCTCAGGCCAGCCTGTGAGCTTTTTCCAGGCTCTGGGCATTTGTTGCTGGCTTTTCTGTCGTTGAATAGCTCTTGTTTGTTGCTCATACTGCGTGCACTGCTGTGAGTGCGCTTGAGCTGAACTGTTGAATCCACTCCTACCCTCAGTGTACCACCCCTTGGTTCGTTTGTAACAGGCCTGGTAATTTCCCCTCCCCCCTTCGAATCTAGTTTAAAGCCCTCTCGATGAGCCCTGCCAGCTTACAAGCGAGAACCCTTACCCCCCTACGAGACAGCTGAACTCCATCTGTCGCTAGCAGGCCTGGTGCCACATAAGCCTCCCCAGGCTCAAAAAAACCAAAATTACACCACTGGCACCAGCCTCTGAGCCAGGTGTTGATCAGGTGTGTTCTCCTGATCCTCTCAGTATTCATCCCTGCCACTGTGGGGACTGAGGAGAACACGACCTGTGCTCCTGATCCTCTAAGCAATCGCCCCAGTGCCCTGAAATCCCTTTTAATTGCTTTTGTGTTTCTCTCCGCAACCTCATCACTTTCAACCTGCATGACCAGAAGTGGGAAGTAATCATTGGGCCGAATCAGACCAGGGAGCTTCCTGGTGACATCTCTAACCCAGGCCCCAGGGAGGCAGCAGACTTCCCTGTGTAAAGGGTCTGGTCGACATATTGGACCTTCCGTTCCCCTCAAGAGGGAATCACCTATGACAGTTACCCCTCCTTTTTTTCTTAACTGAGGCAGTCACAATGCGTGGGGCCAACTGTCTCGGCTTAGGCGACTCCCTGGATGGACCTTCACCTTCCTCCTTATTTTCCTGGCTTTTGAGTTCCAGTGCCCCATATCTATTGCGCAAAGGCAGTTGGGTGGGTAAGGAAGGGTGGGAGGGGACTCGCCTGCCCCCCCCCGGGCTGGGACCTGTTTCCATTCTCCCCCTTCTTTTAGGTCCCTTCCTTCATCCTGCTGGCAAGAGGGGAGGGGATCCTCTTCTTCCTGTGGGCCCTCTGTCCCCTGCTTTTGGCTCAGGGACGGTAGGGTGCAGCTCCACCAATCTGTCTCCTGTTCACACTCCCTAATACTCCTCAGTCTTGCCACTTCTTCCTGCAATTTGGCCACCTGTTCTAGGAGCTGGTCCACCTGGGCACACCTATTGCAGACTAGTTTGTCTCCCATGCCCACTCCAGAAGAGTAATTTAGGCACCTCTTACATACCAAGGTCTGTACAGTTGCCTCCACCGTTTGAAACTCCGTCTGCGTGGAGGCGTCGGCCATCCCAGGGAAAGATGGTGCAGACCCCTCAGCCAGAGCTGCAGCTGTACTTCTGAGACGAGTGCCTACCATTCTCGTTGGAGGGTCAGCTAGGATGTCTGTGCTTTTCCTGTCTTTAGTTCTCGCCTCCTTCTCAGAGGAACCCTGCCCGCTCACTCTAGTCTTACAGCTGCCTTATAAGGTTCCTGGACCTGGCAAAACCTCAGCCCACTACACGAGCCGCCTCCACTGCTGCTGCGGGGTGTTGCTCGCTGTGGGCGGAGAGCTAGCTAGCTCTCCACCCTCCCGATAAGAATTTAAGGACTGGGAGGAGGGTGTGCCCCGGCACCTCCCCTGCCAGTCAGCCTCTCGCGGGAGAGCTGTCGGCGGGATTCGGGTTTCGCCGCTGTCTCGGAGTTTTCCTGGTGCGGGGATCTCACGAAACCCCCCCTGTGCCTCGCGATCGGTCGGTCTGTCGGAGCTGCGCCGGCTCCGAAGCAGCTGATCTCACGACTGAGACTTCATGACTAAGTGACAGGGAGAGCTTAACTCTGACATTTATGTCTGAAATACTTTGCTACGATAGAACATCTGATGACTGCATGTAAACAGTAATAATACTTCCTGTTATATTACAATGTGAACAGATGAATGTCTCATACTTTAGCAAATTTTCTGGAAAAAGTAATTTTATAGAGGGTGTTGAAAGATATACGTTGGTGGACATAGGACAAAATATAAAGGGTAGCAAATTTTTTTTTCTGGAGATACTCTGTAGTCCTAAGATGCAAGACCATTGTAAAACTCCTGGTTTGCCTGCCATAGTCGGACTTTTATCACTGGTGTTTGAAATCTCCTCGCACGTCACATAGTTGAATTTGAAACAGGACAAATCTCTGTTACTTTATCTTGAGCATATAAATTACGAACCTGTTTCTGACAGAGGATGCTGTTTGTCCTGCTTTAACCTTTCCCATCTACTTCTGAGGGTGCAAAAACTTATGCTGAAGCTTTAATTTCAACTTTGTTTTTCAGACAGCATTGTGAACTGTATGGCTTGACATTGTAGCCATTCAAAATATTTGGTCATGAGAATTTTTATTTTGTTCGGATGCTTGTTGTGTTAAAATCCGTATAAAACCTTCTGAGATATCTAAACAGATCTGATCTTACAGGGTATTCAGGATATACATTTTGAAAATATCACCTGATTTTAGTGCAACTGACAATGTTTTGTCTTCATTACTTTTATAAAGGTTGTTCTCTTTCAGGTTCAAAAGAATGATTCATTAAAAAGCTAGTGAAATAATCATTACTTAAGGTTATTTTACTTTTACAGTTTAATAACTTTGCCAAAGAACAGTGATAAAAGATTAGAAGGTTAAATCCAATCAATTGTAAATCTATCACTTAATAAATTGTAAACACTATCTTAACACAAAAAGATGAAAAATTGTCAGTTTTTCACCACTTTAAGCAGGTGAAAGGGACATATATATTGGTAGACGTTTTATCTTATCCAAGACAGACATTCTATGCTGACAGCAATATCTCTTATAACAGCTTCCAGCACACCAGATCTCGATCTAAAAAGCTTAAAACTCCAGAGGACAAGAGAGTATCTGCTATGGTAGCTGGTGCAGAAGTCACAGTGACTGAAGTAGCTACTGATGACTTCAAGGTCAGTGAAGAACCTGGAAAAGAAGTGAGACTGGTAAACACAGGAGTGCCTTCTGGAGTAGAAGAAAACAGTAGTAGAATGCAGCTGGATCAGCATTTACTGGATAATGTCAAGGTTGCAGGTGAGATAAGGACTGATTGTATTTCCCATGTAAGTTATAGGCTGTTGATACTCTTAACGCCACAAATCAGTGAATATTAAAGCATAGTATTATCCTAAGTAGCATACTGAAATACTTATTTATAAAGTTATGCAGAGAAGACTGATAGTCAGTAAGAATGAGAATATGCCAATATAGTATTCTGAGTCGAGAGTAGTATCACCTAAACTGTTCTAGTGAAGTTTTTTTTGAAGGGGCAAAAAGGATGAGGTTTTTAAAATTATATTTCATCAGTAGACTGTTATTTTTATAGGATTTTTTTGTATGGAAGTGATACAGAATGTCTTAACACTTAATGCAAAGAGTACAGAACATATATGCTACATGTATTTACATGAAGAATGCTGCCTGTTAGAAATGGTCTATACTTGTGCACAAAAATGCATTTCATAGAATCATAGAATCGTTTGGGTTGGAAAGGACCTTAAAGATCATCAAGTTCCAACCCCCCTGCCATGGGCAGGGACACCCTCCACTAGGCCAGGTTGCTCAAAGCCCCATCCAGCCTGGCCTTGAACACCTCCAGGGATGGGGCATCCACAACTTCCCTGGGCAAGCTGTTCCGGTGTCTCACCACCCTCACAGTGAAAAATTTCTTCCTAATGTCCAGTCTAAATGTACCCTCTTTCAGCTTATACCCGTAACCCCTTGTCCTCTCACTACACTCCCTGACAAAGAGAGTTTCCTCATCTCTCCTGTAGACCCCCTTCAGGTACTGGAAGGCTGCTATTAGGTCTCCTCGAAGCCAGCTTCTCTACAGGCTGAACCACCCCAATTCTCTCAGCCTGTCCTCATAGGGGAGGTGCTCCAGCCCTCTGACCCTCTTCGTGACTCTCCTCTGGACTCTCCCCAACAGGTCCAGGTCTTTTTTATGTTGGGGGCCCCACATCTGAACACAGTACTCCAGGTGGGGTCTCACGAGAGCAGAGTAGAAGGGGAAAATCACCTCCTTTGACCTGCTGCCAATGTTTCTTTTGATGCAGTCCAGGACACGGTTGGCTTTCTGGGCTGCAAGCACACTGATGATGCAAGTTATAAAGGCCTTGTCAAGCCAAAGATTGTTCTGTTTTTCCCCACAATTATTTTATACTAATATACTTGGTCTGTTCTGCACTTTATGTATTCTGTTTCACGTTCCTTTTCAGAAAGGCAAACGGCAATTTTAAGTTTTTGAGTAGTCCTGTTTGGTTTTATATTGATACTGAAAATTTACTTGCAAATTGTGTATAGAGTATATTCCTCACTATGAATATTGATGGTTATGTTAATGGTTATTAGGAGGTGATCAATAACCAGGACTCATCCACAAAAAGATGAAAAAGTGAGTATTCCAGTATGGAGACTTAGAAATTCCTGCGTACAGATTAGTTTGTGCTCTATCTAAGGCCAAGTGCAAGGGGCAATCCCAAGCACAAATACAGGCTGGGCGGAGAACGGATAGAGAGCAGCTCTGAGGAGAAGGACTTGGGGGTATTGGTGCATGAGAAGCTCAACATGAGCCGGCAGTGTGCGCTCACAGCTCAGAAACACAACTGTATCCTGAGCTGCATCAAAAGAAGCATTAGCAGCAGGTCAAAGGAGGTGATTCTCCCCCTCTTCTCTGCTTTCCTGAGACCCCACCTGGAGTACTGCACTGAGCTCTGAGGCCCCCAACAAGAAGGACATGAAATGGTTGCAGAGTCCAGAGGAGAGCCATGAAGATGGTCAGAGGGCTGGAGCACCTCTTTTATGAAGACAGGCTGAGAGAGTTGGGGTTGTTCAGCCTGGAAAAGAGAAGGCTCTGGGGGACCTTGTAGCAGCCTTCCAGTACCTAAAGGGGCCTTACAGGAGAGATGGGGAGAGACTTTTTAAAAGGACATGAAGTGACAGGATGAGAAGTAATGGATTTAAAGTTGAAGAGGGCAGATTTGGACTAGATATTAGAAATTCTTCACTGTGAGGGTGGTGATACACTGGAACAGGTTGCCCAGAGAAGCTGTGGATGCCCCATCCCTGGAGGTGTTCAGGGCCCGACTGGATGAGGCTTTGGACAACCTGGACAAGTGGGAGGTGTCCCTGCCCATGGCAGGGGGGTTGGAACTCGATGATCTTTAAGGTCCCTTCCAACCCAAACCATCCTGTGATTCTGTGATTCTATCAAAGCATTTCCAGGTCTGTTCCAATGATCTTTTTTTTCAAAGGTGCTATTCCTTTGTGGCTTCCAGCAACTTCTAATAGAGGTTTGGAGTTTTCATGGTCACTGACAAACTAGTGTTTAGTTAGCAGACATTCTGTTTTAATTGACAAAGGAAGGAAAAGGAGAGAAAAGTGCAGTGTTACCCTCTTTCCTTTGTGCTATTAAAGGGAGGTGCCTGAACCTTTGCAGGGAAAAGGACCTTTTTAGATGTGATGGTGGAAGCTGCAGTACTCATGCTGGAGATGGTTGTTTGTCATGCATGATCTCTGGCTAATGGGCCCATTACGCTCAATGGAGACAGTACTCTTCATACTCAGAGATTATGTTTTGGTATTAGATGGGCTTTGTATTACTAAATTTTGTATTCATTTAACCTGAAAAGGGAATTTTTCAGAGAAACAAGTACAAATAATGTTTATAAAGAAAGGATGGGAAGGGACTTGACAGAGACTGTTTTCTTTAATGCCTTGGATGTGCTACTGAATCAAAATTCGTTGTGGTGTGTGCTGTAGAGTTCTTCAGAAACATCTTTTTTGGGTGACATATCTAACACATTGTTCTGTATATCCCATGCAAGCATCAGCAGATGAAGAATTTTAATCAAGTAAAATCCATACAATTTTGCCCTTCAGCTTCACTGAAATATAGTATGCTAATTGATGAAATATAAAATTAAATTATGCTAATTGCTTTTCATTTTTAGACTGGTGCTGTTGTTTTCAAAATATTCTTGATATCTATTTGAAATATATCTTCCTAATTATAATCCATTAGCCTTTGCTTATTTTCATTTTTAAAACTGGCATAATAGGTATAAATGCAGGGGATAAAGGGCAGTGTACCAACCTTTTATATTTTTTTCCCTACTAGTCAAAGTGCTCGTGGGCTATCAGAGTAAACAAGCTACATGAATATTGATTATTTTAATGACATGAAGACCTGTTGTAATTCAAGTACAAAATACTGATTAAATGTTTTAAGACTGTATTTCACACTCCAAACTTGAAACATTTCCATTTAATTTATTCTTTTGGCCAAACCTATACTCCACATTTGTGTACATTCTTCTACCAAATGTTTTTCTGTATGATTTCTAAATGATGAACCATTCTTTGAATTTGAATACCTCAGATTGTTGTGAAATTAAATACAATATAAAGTGAGATTTATTAACAAATCATATTCTTGATCTATAGGAAGCATCCACTCAGACTGTTTATTGAGCCCTGTTCCTGTATTAGAGAAAACAAAAATGGAAAATGAGGACAGGACAGATGCCAGGCATCCTGTCTTTACATTTGAAGATTCTGTGGCCTGCATGCCCACTCCTGAAAGCTGTAGAAAAGAAGAGACACTGAACTCTCTGAATCAGTCTATTTCATCCATATCATACTGTAAGTCAAAGGGAAATGCTTCTGAAGCAGGAACCCCAGATAAAGAGGAAGATGTCTCAATAGAAGATGGTGCCAGTGGCCTAGAAAGCTGTGGAAGTAGCTTGGAACATGGAGAAGTGCCCATTGTAAGGAAGGATGAAGAAGATGGCATGCAAACATCCAGTGTATGTGAAGCAAATTACATCATTATAGTAATATATTCATGATTTAATGAAATGGAATGAGCATGTTTCTAATGAGACCTGATATCCATATTAAAGCACTTACGAATATGCATGATTTTAATCAGATGCTAACTTGAACATGTTTTGAAGTGTTCAGGCAAGAGTGGGAATTTGCATCCAAAAGCAGAATGTTTCTGGAGCTTGCTTGTTGACATATTTTCCCCTCTGATTTTATATATCTAGTAGTTTCATTTTATATCTGTAAATCTGAACTGTCAGCAACTATTCTCAAGCTATTCCCTTGTTCACTGCCTGCCAGTACGAGCAAGGCTATCAACTTTAATTAGTGCTATTGACATGAAGTTGAAATTATTAGAGATGAATGCTGGTGTTGCTATCATGTATTTGTGTTTCAGAAAGCTGTCTGTTTTTGACCGAGTGTAAAGGAGAGTTAGCAGTATGCTGGTAAAATGGCAGCAGAATGGGTTGATTCTGAGAGACTCACTGTCCAAGGACAGAACCTACCAGTGTGGAAGCATATCTGGTTTTGTAATTTATTTTTGGACTGATGTCTTTCTCAAATGAAGAAGTGGATGAGGCAAAGCTGAGGACCATCTCTGCATTGACTTAGTTGGAAACAAAATTTGCTTTCATTGTATTGTATTATAGAATCGTAGAATCATTAAGGTTGCAAAAGACCTCAAGGATCATCAAGTCCGACTGTCAACCTGCACAACCTAACTCACTAAACCATGTCCCTAAGCACCACGTTTACGTGTTTCTTGAACACCTCCAGGGATGGTGACTCCACCACTTCCCTGGGCAGCCTGTTCCAATGCCTGATCACTATGTTGTCTAACATAGTTTATGAAATCTTATGTACTTTCTTGCTTTAGTTGAAACTGTATCTGTAGTATTGAAGTTGGACACAGTGAATCTTCAAGACATGGCTGTAGCAGGATAATGGAGACAGTATGATTTCAGGGTCTGAAACTTGCTATTCTTGGATTTTGGAAATGGCCTAAAACATGTAAAGGAAACAATTGAAGGAAAAGACCCCTTCAATATAAGGAACGTATTTTTAAGTTTTTAAATAGTAGGTTTAATAATGTTTTCTCATTAGGGCACATACATACAAACTTAAAGTCTTTTTTTACTCTTGCTATTCTCCTGTGAAGAGTAGGCAAGCTTTGACACTGGGAAGCACAATTTAAAATTAAGCTGTGGTTGTAGTCGCGGTAGCTTTCTGAGTTATGAGTTCAATCCAAGTCCGACAGAGAGAGAGCAGGAAAACCACTGCCAGATTGCCAGACTTAGTGGGAAATACATTTTGGAAGCCAAAGAAAAATCATGCTGACCCTTTCACAGACATGAACTGTAGACTAATGATTTTTTTTCAGCATTGTGAGTTTTAATAATCATGGCTCCAGCCCTTCCACTGTAATAATAAGGAGGGCTATAAACATATCAGTGTTCTAATCATCATACATTAGAGATGATATTTATCTCTTTCTGTGCCTTCCAGCCATTTATATATGAGGTTCCGGATACTCTCCAGTATAAGGGTGTACTCTTTCTTTCTCTTTTATTGTAAGTGAAGAAGCATGTTGTACAGATGCAATCAAAAAGTCTTATCTCTTCTTTCCCTTTTTACAAAGTTGGTAACTTTTTGTAGATCATAAACCTGTCCTGTGCTTTAACCACATCTTCTTCCTCTACTTGTTACAGTAAATACAAAGTTGTTTTGTAATTTACTTCCCATTTAATAGTAGTAATTTTCAATCCTCAAATCAGTCAAAGGCATATGTGTGTAACCTGCTAGATGAGATTCAGGGCGCTGAGGAGCAGAATGCTGTGGGCCATAGGAATCGTGTGAGACTCTGTCCTTCTCACCCTTCTGCCAGTGTGCTTACAGTTCCTCTGGTCCTAAACCTCCAGATACCATCAGCAGCTGATTTACTTCGTGATTTGAGTACTGGCAATTACCCACCAGCACTCAAATAAGAAATTCTGAAAGCTGCACTTCTACAGTTTGTAGTATTGGCTTTAAGCTGAATGAACATAAGGGTGCTTGAGGGAGGAAAGAACTTCTTCATATCCCAAATCAAGATGTTATCACATATCAGGACTCTTAATTTCTTATTTCAGCTCCAGATAATTTTTTTCACTTTCTCAGGAATTTTGCAGTCTTTCACAAAGAAAGTCAGCAGGTTTCTGCCTCATTTTCCCAGCTATGGTTAGTGGCTGTATTGTATATCTGGTTCTGCAGAATTGTTTGGGCTGTTCTTCCTCTCAAACCAGGATTTACGCTTTGTAATTTTGGAAGGGCTGCAGTAACTTTTACCTCAAACCATTTGTGTTTGACAAAGATTGCTCTTTTTTAGTTAAAGTATATATTCTGAACTAGAGGCAACTGTTTTGTTGGTGCACTAAAGGTGCTTCAAGTACCTTGACAGTATTTACAGAATTGACCTCTGTATTAATTTACAGAAGAATGTTTTTGTTCGTCAAAATTGACTTTGCAGAATTACATACTAAGTAAGTTGTGTTTTTTCCTTTTCAGTCAGCGGAAGCTGAAAGAAAGAAAATATCTAAGAGTTGGCGTCATCCATTAAATAAACCCCCAGCTAGATCTCCAATGACTTTGGTTAAACAGCAAGCAACTAGTGATGAAGGTGAGTGTACTATGTAATGCATTTTTGTGATGATCTTTTTCTGTCTTTATGAGACCATATATAAAGGCATTTTCAAAAACAACTAAGATGAGATAATTACTTTCGGCATAGGAAATGTAAAGAGTGAGGCCTCTGAATCCACAGACGGGTAATGTACTTTTTGCCTGGTTTCACTCAAACTCTTCTGAAAACACTGGATCTGTCTTGCAGAGAGCTCTGAACAGTAAGACATCGTTTAAAACAAGTATATTCACCAGTCAAATATTCCTTATTAGAACTCACAGGAGTTCCGTATTAGAACTCACAGGAGTTGTGTTTAACAAGTTCCTAATTGTGTAAACATAGATAAAAGTGACGTAAGGATCCTTTGGATTCAAATCTTAGGTGTAAGCCATAGTCCCCTATACTGCTTTAAAGCTACTTTTTCATTGTTGTCTGTTTTTTGATAGCCACTGGGCATTTGGGAGTCAGTGTCTTAAGATACTGTAGTTCTCATTCAAGAATAAGGCTACAGGTGTCTGGGTATCATCAAAAACTTATCAAGAGTTTTTACGTGTCTTGATTTCCAGGCTTTTGCTTAGTTTCATGTGGAAAGAATGGAAATCTCTCTCCCTGTAGTTTTGGTAAATCGGTTTTACTCTGTGATTTTAAGTAGTAATTTAAAAGCTGATTTTGATGTATATTTCATCTACATGTGTCTTATCTCTATATATACTTCTAACTGTATATGTGCAGCCTTGCAAGTAGTGAATAGTGTGAAAGACATTAAAAGTAAGTACTGTATTTTCACAAACATAAAAAGAGGTGGAAGAACATAGTTCTGGTTTTAGACATAATGAAAATAATCTTTATGTATTAGAAAGAAGCAAAAAGTCTCCTGTCTATTTCCCAGGCAGAACAATTCCTGAGAAATTTTCTTGGAGCAGTTGTCTGTTTACTTTTAAGTGGCACAAAGCAGCTGGTAGCAGAGTGAATGGCCTTCCTGGGGATGCATAAGACTGAGCTTCTGATTTAGCATTTAGGTACTTTAAATAATTTGGTTTTATTTCATTTTAATGCTGAGTAGTGACCACAAAATTCCATTTAACCTAACTGCATAAATAAGAATCATAGTGTTAGGCAATCATTTTGAATATGCTTGTCCAAATCTTCACTATAGATTGCAGATATGCATGTTATTTTATACTGTGTGGTACCTTCAGGCACTTAAAGTGATAGGGTGAAGAAATTAAGAAAAAGAACCGTGTCCATAAATAGTGATGATAAATGACAGTGATATGTAGAACAGAATTCTGAACAAAATAAATAATAATTAATAATTATAATAATAATTATGATAATAATAAATCTGCAGCCATGAAATTTAGTGCTCTGCAACTACATACCACAGTGACCAAAAATGTTTAAAAAATACTGAAAGCTTCTCAGATGCTCTTTTTGGGAGCTCACTTGAGTGCTTTAACTTTAGAGAGCCATCTTGTGCAGACAGGCTACAAAAACTAAGAAATTTTACCAAGATAAGGATTTGCTTCTCTGAAGTAAGTAGAAAAAGTAAATCTGCTTTGCCCAGTAATCATGTATACAACCAGCCAAAGTTGATGAATAAAGCTACTTTATTCTATGAAATATAGCTTGTGAAGCTTGTCAAACTGCATCAAAACTATCTCTCAAAATGGAAAATAAATATATTCCTTTTTCGTATTACCTTAGCATTTTAGTTCTGTAATACACAGGTTTTTCAGACACTCTTCCCCAGAATGTCTTCAGTTAGAAGAACTGGAGATTTGTCCTCACACTCCCTTATACACTTTGTTACTCTGTGTAGTGAAAAATGGAACTGCTATTGTGTCTGTGGCTATAGCTGCAATTACAACATTGCTGTATGCTTCAGTGTTTGCCTCCATTTAGTACCTGCGTTTTGCTTGGAGCTCTTATTTTATACTTTAAGTGATATAAGAGTCTTGCTGGACTTCCTGATCTTTTTTTTTTTTTCCCTCAATTGTTATCTCTAGTCAACAGTAGCTGTTTTTTACAGCTACAGATAAACTTTCTTGACTTCAGAGAGAGAAACATGCCTGTTAGTTGATTCTTCTTGTAGCTAAGGAATATTATGCTTTCAGTTAGCACCAATTTAGGCATTGTTGAGCTGTAATTTTAACTGGTCCCTCATCAATACATCTCCCTCCTTGTTCCAAGCTGGAAGTCGTTGATTTTTGTCTTCCATCTCACTAGTTTGGGAAAGCCACTCTCTCTCTCTCTCTTTTTATCTGAGCTGCAGTTTTGCCAGGCATGATGCTTCAATTAGCTGTTAAGCATCTTTGTGAAAATTAGAGACGACTTAGGCCTATGATCTGTATCATGTATGGATATTTTTGGATACCTTGAGGGCTAGACAGAGCATATTTCAGAAAGTGTTATGGTAATTTGCACAAAAGGGATGATATTAATATTAAGATTCATCTGGTAAAGTAATTTAAGTTTTAAATATGTGCTAGATTGCAGTGAAATTGCTCTTTTTTAATTAGAGATTATATTCCTTTTGCCTGCTGATGTTTTTTCAATGTTATAGTTAAACTGTAGCATAAAATTCCTATTTAAGCAACGATTGCTTATTATATAATCTGGCTAGTTGATGATGTGATTACACTGGTTTGTTAATTTCAAGGATTCTGCTCTTTGTTGGCCTTCTTATCCAGTGGTTTGTCAGCTTCCTGGTTATGATGGGTTTACCCTTGGCTGGGAGCCAGCCCCCGCAGCTGCTCAGTCACTCACAGCCTCGCAGGGATGGGGGAGAGAATTAAAGTGGTAAAGCAAAAAAAAACCTAGTGTGTTGAGATAAGAATAATTTAATAAGTAAACTACAATAATACTGAAAATAATAATAGATACAAATATGCAAATGCGTGATACACAGTGATACTCCTCACTACCCAATGACCAAGGCTCATCCCATTTCTGACAAATGATTCTGGACCCGGGAGAGTCCCAAAACTGCCCTTCTGGAACAGAGGTAACAGCCTGAGCATCCCAGATCGAGAGCTGATCGAGGGAGTGAGATGACCTGGCAAGAGGGACCACCCCGAGAGCCGACCTGGAAAAATAGCTGACCCAGAACAAGAGGGGATTCAGAAGCGAAAAAGGACAAGCTTCTGGAGGGTCCTCACCTATATACTGGGCATGACGTGTATGTTATGGAATAGACTGTTGGCGGCTTTGGGTCTCAATCCCAAACCTAAGATTGAATCCTAATAATCAGGGCTGTGCTCCATCCCATCTTCTTCTGCACCTGCAGACACTGGCACAGCAGAAAAGCTGAAAAGTCCTTGGCTGTCCTGGCAACAACTGTAAACATCAGTGTTATCAGCTTTGTCCTCAGCACAAATACAAAACGCAGCCTCTTGCTTGCTACTCTCATAGAATCACAGAATCATAGAATGGTTTGTGTTGGAAAGGATCTTAAGGATCATTGAGTTCCAACGCCCCTGCTATGGGCAGGGACACTCTCCACTAGACCACGTTTCTCAAAGCCTCATCCAGCCTGGCCTTGAACAGCTCCACATCCACAACTTCTCTGGGTAAGTTAACCCTGTTTCCGCTGTACCATGAGACTGGTGTCTTAGTTTATGTGAAAGTAGCACCATCCCAACCAGCAAGTCATATATACCTTCTAGTCTTTCCTCTTTGCATAATGATTGTCCTTGTGGTACCTAAGAGTGTCTTTTTGTGTTGTCTTAGACCAATTGCAAGTAGCTATTAAGCACCTGTCTGCTTATTGATTGAAGGAAGTAATAAAGAATTTTGTTGAACGTTGCAGTTATTGGTATTTCCTAGGTGGATCTGGAATTGATATTATTTTCATATGTCTGTTTCTCATTGTGATCTAGTTTACCAGCATGCTTTGTGAGAACACCAGAAGAGAAACAATAGATTTTGGGTAAGCAGAATGTTTACCTCCAAGACAGAGATTAAAGAACTCCTGAGGGAGACTGGCAAACTGAAGTCTCATTAACTTTCCTGGCACATGCTGGCATGTCAGTTTAAGATCTGTGACTAGATGAATACCACTCAAAGGAAATTTTTCTGATCATGTTCAAGAGTGTTTGTTGTCAGGTGTCACAGGACTAATCAGTATCAATGTACTAATGACTATGTTTCTCTTCATGAAGGTGATCAATCCATTTTCTGGACTTACCAGAAATGTAATTCAGCATGCATACTTGCTTGGCTCTTGTTCTCTGTGGGTTTTTTTGAACAAGAATGATGCTGGTAGTGGCTATAGTCTCTTGGTACCGTAATTTTTGGGTTCATCTATTCCCTTACAGGGAGGATTTGTCTATTGATAAATTCGTTTATATTTTAATTTATCATAAATGTAAACAAAATGGAGGAAGAAGAAGAAGAAGGGCTAGTTAAAAAAAATAAAGAAATTGGTGCTTTGTAGCTCATCTGCAAATCATGTCACTTTCCACAAGTTTTGTGGTCTGTAGCCATTTCTAATACAGATAGTTTGTATTAGAATTAATATATTTGAAGTCCTTCAGATACTAGGATTGTATTAGGAAGTTGCTGTGAATAGAGGTGTTCAGAGGCTGTTAATATGAAGGCAGCATTCTTTGACACTGTCAGCCATTTCAGAATCATAATTTTGTAAGTAGAATACTGTCCTGTTTGACAGCATGCTTAAATCTTAGCAAGGATTTTCTGGGTTCACTATTAATACAGAATTTTTCACCAGAAGTTAACTCTTTTTGCACAAGATCACTTGGACATTGAGTTTTGTGTTTTCTTTTTATCACTGCATATGCTTCTTTATGTGTATGTTTCTTTGTGATCTGAATGTTTCTGCTTCAGAAAAATGATTGGGTTAGTTATTTCTTTGTGGTCTATTGGTGGGACTTTTTTGGTTGTTTTTTGTTTTTAATCTCCCTGAAGCCGTTCCCTGTACATGTCTGACTTCTACTTCTCCCGTATTATGATTTTTTCTGTGGAAGTAATGTCTAAAGAATTAAGCAATGAGAAATATGGGGGACTGGGGAATCAATCCCAGAAATTATAGATCAAGCCGCCAGTTTAGAAAAATAACTGCAGTATAGTGTGAACTGTATGTCACACTCAAAATGCTAATAATTTTGACATAATGAACCTTGGTTTTGTGCTCAGTGTGGTATAGTACCTTGTGGTACTATTATTCTTTTGTATTTAATGCAGTTATATTTCCGCTCACTTAAGCAATAAAAGAGCAAATTCAGCAGAAGAAGCAAGCACACTGACTTGGGATGCACATTGATTGGTCCCAGAGATTTCTTTCCAGTAACATATGGGCATGCAACATTAGAAATTGTTTTTAGATTCAAGCTGACTAAAATTTCCTGTTGCCCTAAATACTATAATAATAGTGTATAGATTGAATTCAGTATGGGTTCCTTTTTATATGGTTTTTAGTGTTTTTTAAGTATGATTCAAAAATTCAAAGTCATTTTGCTTTCATAAGATAGGGGAACAGAAAGAGAGAAGACTATTGTGAATGGAAAGGGTGTTTTGGACAAGTTTGATTAGTGAAAATTGCTAGTTTTACAGCTGTAGTTTTCCGTCTGCTGTAACATAAAATAAAGCTTCTTCAGTTTTTATGTTCAGGCTCAGCATCTTGTGAGATGTGTTTGATCTGATACTAGTAGTCAAACCATATAAGGCATGTTCAGTTATGTCCTAAATAGGTTAAGCATGCTGAAATAGGGGAAAATTACATTTGTAGATGCAATTACGATTCTTTTGCTTCAGTGCTTAAATGTCAGATTTTGCTTGAAAATTCTTACTTTAGAAAGTAATGCTAACTTTTTTTCTGGTGTTACTTAGGAGGTAAAGAATTTGTTAACAAATTGATAGAGGCATGTTTATTTTTTACCACATTAGTACTGTAATTTGCAGTATTCCATAGTGTATTGATCTGTTTTTTCAGTGGAGTCTTACTGCTTTAAAAATACTTTGCTCCTCATGAGTATGAGTTAATCAAGTACAAAATTTGCATTTTTCGTACTTCATCATCTAGCACTGGAAGAGACTAGCAACATCTACCACTTGCAGTGGTATGTGTTTTCTCTCCTTTCATCTGGTACCTGCATTGCTTCTGATTTGTTTAAATTCAGTTTTCAAGATTTGATTACCATAATTAATAAAAAGTTCAGCACTTATGTAGCATGTGGTATCCTGAAGACTCAAAAAAAAACTTTACAAAATTGTGGTAGAATCTTTAGTAGTTATTTAGGAAAGGGAAGTGTTGAAAGGTTAAATATAACCTTTTCCTGAATGTCCATTACTCTTGTCAGTCTTGTGGGCTAGCAGCTGATCTCCAGAAATGACAAGAAATGACAGCTCTGATTATTGCCACTGGGGGCTCTTCTCCCTTGAAATCTTTCACAAGCAGCACTTATCTGCCTTAGAGTGGACACCTACAATGCCAGGATCTAAGAATACCCGTTATTTTGATTCAAGAGGGGAATGCAAACCAGTTCCTGTAATATTTATGCCTCATTTGCTGGACAGTGGTATATGTAGTGATCATTAACACTCATTGTCCTCTAGATGAACCTTACAACCCTAATTACGCAGCTTGCTTACCTTTAAAATTCAGCATTTTACCCTTTAAAGGAGTAGGTAGAACAGCAGTCTTAGATGCGGAGGCCTGTATAATTTCTCATTATCAAATGTGCCAAAATGAAAATGGCTGATACAGAGGATTGCCTAATAAATTATCCTAGTTCCAAGATACCATAGTAGTGGTTTTTTTTTTCCAAACTGAAAAAAAATATAGAGTTATCATTGCCTTTGCAAAATCTGAAGCTGTTTTGTAAACCATTGGTATTGGAGTTGAATTGATTTTAATGCCAATGGGGTTTTACTAAATGCTTTTTCTTGACTGGGAAGAGTGTGCAGTATATTTTTTTTTAAATGTACAAAATAATTACACATAAAAAATTGATCCTTGAGGGAGTTTGAATGCAATTGTTGTCTAGTGTATGGAGTGTTTATGGGATATTTGTTTTAGTGATCTGTTCAGGGACTGTGGCCTGAAGTTATTAATTTATAATTCAGGCATTTATTTGTCATGTGAATTCGGACATGTGATCAAGACTTTCTGTTTTGCATCTTCCATACTTTATTTAGGAACATAAGTAATTACTTGTGGTTAAGTGGAGGACTTCAGCACAATCTTAACTGTAAGCATTCAGGTAACCTGGTTCCTCAAAATTTCACTTGTGTTTTGTCTAGAGTCTCTTATGCTGGAATGGTATTTTGACATAGGTTAGATCTGTGCTGCCTAAGTAACCATAAAATATGTTTTTCTCCCTTGGTACTGCTTTTTTTCTCTAGAGTAGCATAAAATGAGAGTTATCTCCTGTTGAATCTGCTCTGTAATATTTCTAAAATACTCTAAACTAAAACTAAAACACTGTAGCAGCTTTAAATACTTGGATAGATTCTATGATTCTGCAATATTTATTTGACTGTATAGTATTTGTCAGTCTGGTCAACGAAGATACATTTTAATTTCTAGAATAAGGAAGAAGTACCAAATACTCCTGTACTATCTCAGTGACCCTTTTTATTAATAGGCAAGAGATGCCCGAAGATTATAGAAAGTTTTCTATATTTTTCCTCTTATGTAAAGATGCACATAATGACAAGTAGGTTGGATAAGTTTTGTAGAGTGTTTTAGAAAATAGTAAAAAATTAGATTGTGTACTAACTTGGAAAATTCTTATCAGGAAGAAAGAAAGTTGAGGAGAAAAAGCCTGCTATGGTAATACTTTTGCACTGATTATATAACGCATGTTTGGTAACTCCAGTGGGTAACTGACAAAGGTAGGGATCACTCCAGTGTTGGTTTTCAGGCATCCTTTAAGTTTCCAGAGGTTCATGAGATACTAATTTTAAATAAAGAGGAAGTTAAATAAAATAATGATTTTGTCATTTATGCAGAGAAATGTATGCATTGCATTGAATCCTTTATAATACACTAATTTTACTTTTTTTTTTTTTCACATACAGCGTATGTACCAAATACTGGCATAAAGATACACATGGTCAGACCTTCAGGTTTAAGAAATCCTTAATTATGTGAAATAAATGTAAATTGAAATACATATTCTACTTTTGGAGTTGGTTAGCTTAAATTAGTTTTAGTAAGCTCTTGAAACTAGATGGCAAACTGTGGTGTTTCATTAGTAAATCAGTTAACGTGTGTGGATGGCAATAGCAGTTCCAAAAGAAGTCCAGTCTAATTTTAGCTATTGATCAAATGTTCTAGCTAGTAAGTATGGTGACTGCAAGCAAATTGAATTGGAATGCAAATTAAAAATTTTGTTCATTAAAAATTGTAAAAAATTACAAGAAATGGAATGGAGGAAGCATCTGGTAATAAGTCTTTTACAGTGCTCTGAAATAAAGCTTTTCAAGAGAGCAGGTAACAGCCAGTCTTTAGCTTCTACTCTGTTCTTGTGATGGTTTTGCACTGACAGCTATGGTTTTTGCTGATAGGCTATGCCCAGGTTTTCTTTTGTTTCTCTTTTGATTTTGATGAGATGTCTCTTTGAACTAAATTGTAACTACAGGTGAAAGTACTGGAATTGCTATAATATACATAGATATAAAAATGGAAGTTATAAGACAAATATGCTATACATATTTTGTGTTGGCAATTCTTACAGGTATAAGAACATATCCCCTCCTGTGGACTCATGTCCGCATTTTAAATACAGTTGCTTGACTATTGGGTCACCTTTGACCTTGATTTTTGGACATGATAACATGATCTGTATTTCTGAAGTCAGTAGGTAATTCATGTTTTTTAGTATAAGTAAGAATTTGTTGCATGTGCTTCAGCTTTGACAATTTGAGCCTTAGCTATTAGGGCTTAATTCTTCATTCCATATTCACAAAGAAGTTGTGGAGCTATTTAGGGAGTTCAGTGGATGAAAGAGTAATTTTTACCCCTTATATTTATCTAGCACTTTTATAGTCAACTGTTTGAAGTAGAGAATGATTTTGTTACGAGAACTGGTAAGCAGATGAAATGGCAGTTTTAAAAAATGTCGGCGCTACAGTCCTCTAAGACTAGTTTTGCAGATTATGTACATGTAAATTGATTGTGCATGTAAACTGATTCTCTACACCATGAGTCCTCAAAGCGTTCTCAAAGTTTGTTAGTTCTCAAAGTTTGTTAGTTTATCAGCAGCATAGGAGTGTAAATCAGATACATCTTAGTTACCTTGCAGTTTGTTGGAGAAAAAAAATTATGGTCAGTACAGCCTGACAGGGTCCTTTTAGATATTCCACATATGGAAAATTCAGTGCATAATAGAAAATTTACTTATTTGAAGTCAGTTGAAGTTACGTGGGATTTTGATTTAGCAGCGTGATACAGTGTGCACTCAAACCACAATACAAGTATAAACGGCATATAGTAGAGTGTAGCAATTGCGGTATATAGTTCAGTCGTAAGACAAATGTGAATTTCATTGCTGTTGTCTAGTAGTGTCACAATGCTGGATGTTTCCAGTCTCTGGGGAGGAATATGTGGTTTGCAACTGATTCAGGCGTTGCTTTCTTTCTTTGTTTACACTTTCTTTCTTTCTTTACACTTTGGTAAATAATACTTTCTTCTCATGAATCATCTGAATCATCACGCTGAAAAGGATCAGTATCAAACCAGATATCTCTTGATTGTTCATTGTCCTTGGTATAGGTGTTGGCCATCACTTGAATGAGGTCTCTTTCAGTAGACCATAGTAAATGGTCCATACCTGTATGGGCATCACATATGATTTCAGGCTGCAACTTTGAGTCTAAGAACTTACTTTGATTCTCTGTGTACATTGCTTATACGTTATGTTATCTTTCACAACTGTTTCTTTTTCTAGTTGTGTCATGCTATGTGTTCATTTCTCCTCTTCTAACTTCTGTGCTCCTACTCACAAGTAGATACCCAGCAACCTGTGAAGCCCTGCTTTTCTCTCCTCTCTTCAAGTTGTTAGAACCTCTCAATTTTTCAAATTCATCCTGAATTTCAATGGGATCAGTGCTTTGTTCTGCTGTCCATGAAAAATCTGGGTTACGGTTTTCCCATCCCTTCTTTTCAAAGTTACGGGTGAGATTTTTCCACACTTTGCTAGTATTTATAAGATTCTGTCTCCTCTTTTAAATGGTAGTGGTCCTGTCTACAGCCAGTCTTACTGCTGCCTATTCTTAATCACAATGCAGGTTTTCTCTACTAGGTTCTTATTTGTGACTAACACCAAGTCAGAAAACATGTTTTTGGCAAAGTAATCATTATTGCTTTAATGGGTACCACTCAACCTCATGAGTATCCTGGCAACCATTCCAGTTAATACCAGAGTATCATACACTCTGTCCAGGTTCTTTTAGATTTTCCACGTATGGAGGGCTTAATGAATAACATAAAATTTTCTGTTTGAAATTAGTTGAAGTTGTGTGGGATTTCGATTTAGCAGAGTGATACAGCAATGCACTTAAGTCACAGTGAAAGTACAAATTACATTTAACAGAGTGTAGCAATTGTAATATACAGTTCAATCACAATACAAGTACAAATTACTTTTACCAAAGTGTAGCAATTGCAGTACATAGTTCAATCACAAAACAAATGTGAATTTCATTATGGGACTTTAACGATATGCTCAAGGAAAACCAGAGTATCCAAATATCTAAATGCCTCTTTCAGTTCTGTTAAATTGTCTTTTTAAAATTTTTTTGATGTCTGAAATTTTCTGAGCTTTCAAAACTTTTTGAGTTCTGCTACAACTGATGTGTTAGCACTTTTTTGATATTTACTCTTTTTAATATTTTCTCTTGTGAGTTATAATCCAGGAACTCTTAGGTGTAGCCTTTAGAGCCCTGCTTCAGCATGGCTATCTTTATCTACAATTTTTATGAGAACTGAAGTGTTAATTGATAATTCAGCAATTAGCCTCTCTAACCAAAAATGTATACATAGTTTACAATACTGTTACTGTACAGTACCATACAAGAAATTAATTTTTTGTGCAGTACAATAAATTAGTTTATATTTTCATATTTTGCTATGAAATCTATGGCTTTCATTATTGAAAAAAAGAAACAGTTTCTGAACTGAGTTTGCTGGTGTACTGCAGGAACAGTAAAGTTTTGAATTGTGAGTCTTTTTCCTTGACTTTATTATTATTATTATTATTATCATTTCCTACGGGACTTTTGAAACTATAGATAATGCCTCCCAGGGCTAAGATTATGCTCAACTACCTGAAAAATAGCATGCTGCTGTGCTCTTCATAGCAGAGAATGCTGCTGTACAAAGCCAGGCAACATCAGTGGAACGTAACCCCAAGCAGCAAAATCATTGTTGAGATTGGCAAAAGCAAATTGTACTGTATTATCGAGTCTATGGCTTTTCACATCTGCTGGGTTAAATCAGCAAATAGTGGCAACAGCCCATTCTGCAAATGGCCCAAATGTTTTCTGTGTAAGAATTTGTGTTTAACTTAGTAAGCAAAAACTGTTCAAAGCAATAGTGTTGAGTGTTGGTGCAAGTTTGCCACAAGCCATTAAACCAATACCATTTGTGAAAACATTTATTTCATTCACTTAGCCACATGGAAAGCAACACAGTAACTGTTGGTAAGTACTTTGTTGTAGAAGGTGTTTCCTTTGTACCAAAACAGATTCTGGGGCTAGAATTTTCTTTTTGTCTACACGGTTTGTTTTAGTGAATTGTTTCACTTTTCTGAAATATGTAAAAGGATACAGATGCGTATAAATGCATTAATGAGAATGTGTATATCTGAAATTATATTATAGTGTGTATTAATAAAATGTAATTAATAAAGTAAATTAATCCAATAGAAATATTATTTTCAGGTACAAATATGGTAGCAAGAACATGTATGAAGTCTGTAATTGCTAACCACCTTATAGTATCAGTACCACTATGGCTGAATTATTATATGAATCAGTAAGGTTTGTAACAATTGCTATGCATTTATTTAAAGTTGTTAATTGGCTTGTCAAGTGTTTCGGCTTTTCTTTTGGAAAAAGAGCACTTGCTCTGTCACCTTAAGAAGCTAAATATTTAACCTTGTTATGAATTGTATTTAGCAAATTAATATTACAACAAAGAATTATACTTTAAGTGGAGTTAAAATGCCCTGGAGGTTCATGGAGAATAGACCTGTGACCACTGTTAGGAGTGGCAGTAAGGAGAAGTTTTTAAATGCATAGGAAGAGCCTGCATTACATCATCGTGTTAATACTTCTTTTTGTGCTGGTATTGATCCATTTTAGTCTTCAGCATGAATACATGGTACAATTACAGCCAGAAACATAACAGAAGTTACAAGAAACAGGCTTCATTCATATAAGAGTATTAAAAAAAATGTGCGTACTAATAAACTAACAAGCTCCCAAGCTCTACTTGGGAGACTGTAAGAGGCAGAAATGTCACTCTTACTGTGTAAACAGCACTCCACATATTTATTATCAAAGCCTACCAAAATCAGTGATATTTTTAGTGATGTATTGATAAGTTGTTTGAGTCCAAGTAGGATATATTGTCAAAGTGTATCCAGTAAAGGATCTTTGAACTTGGTTTAAACATTTGCTCTGACTTTGAAGTTTTACATTTTATCTGGGAAGTTTCAGGCTACTTTAAATTGCCATGCCTAACACTCTGGGAGAGCTCAAGTCAGTCTTTTTACTTGTAAATACAATTTAAGTACCAGTACTAAAGAACTGAATTCTGTGTTCCTTATGCGAGAGTCTGATATCCTTTTACTATGTTTGTTCAGATGTCCCACATGAGAAGCATTTAATCATTAATACCAAATATGCTGGAAGATATTTGATGTTACACAGGCTTTTGCATTAGCAGAATGGTACAACTGTACTGAAATAATAATACAAGCACAATATAGCAATTGCAAGCTACAGTTGGATCACAGTATAAATGTCATTCCTATTACTGCTCTGTATATCCTGACTGTCACAATGCTGGGTGTCACTGTTTGTTGGGAAGGAATAGGTGGGTTGAAGTCAGCTCAAACCTGTTACTCTCTTCATTTTGTTAAATCATTAATGTTTATACTCTTTGTTGGACTGAACCATATACACACTTCCCATATTCTGGTCTGGCTAGTGTCTCGCTCCAATTGGGAGGGAGGCAAAGGTTCTTTTGATATGTTATGCCCGGCGTGAGATTAAGAAGAGAAACATTCAAATGTTGATCCGACCAGTTTATTAGAAATAAGGGACAGCTGAGGGGGATGGGGGAGAGCGGTGGATATCAAAATTAGGGTGATGGGGACGGGAAAGTGGGCGACAGAAAAGGTAGAAAAGAGCAAGGATTACGTGAAAGCGGGGATAGTCACCTCCTGAATGCACCAGCGTCCCGTAGCACGTTGTTACGTTGGTCCGGGGCAAAATAAGCGTAGGGGAGAGCAGCAGCAGAATGGCAAGCCGCAAGCAGCAGATCGGTGCAGAGCAGACGGTGGGAAGGGCAGCGAGGTCTCACCGAGCAGCGAGGTCCCACGGAACAGAGTCTCGAGCAGCAAGCCCAGGAAAGTCGGTAGGCAGCAGTAGGACGATGGTGGAGGAATCTGAGGTCAGATGCCCCATTCCGTGGTTTGTCCGTGCCCTTTGTCCATCTCTTAAACAAAGGGATTTCTGGAACCTTGGCTAAGGCTTGCCTGGGCTTGTCCTTCTGTGTGTCTCAGACAAAGGGAGTTCTGGAACCTTGGCCAGGACTTGCCTAAACTTGTCCATTTCAGCAAACTTTGAGACAGTAATGTAAAAAGTATGGCCTCTTACAGCTAGCTCAGGAAGATATTTGCAATCTTCTGATTGACTCAGGGAAAGGTGAGCTTGCTCCTGGATAGCTGCTATTAATTCTGAAATATTAGGCACAGCAGCAGTTAGTGGTCCAGTATTGGCATTTAGCCTACGATAATCAACAATCAATCTCCATTTGCCATTTGGTTTCCTGACAGGCCATACTGGAGAATTAAAAGGTGAATGGGTGGGTATCACAATTCCCTGTTCTTTTAACTCTGCCAACACTGGACTAATACCAGTGCGTGCCCCCAGAGGTAAAGGGTAAGGTTTAACTGAAGTCAGATGGGAAGGAGGGAGTGGTGGTGCTATCTGCAATAAACGAACATTCAGGGAGGGGATACCAAACATCCACTCTCTCCCTTCATCATCTGTCCAACTTCTACCCTTCAATACATCAAGTCCTAACAAGTTAAGCGGGAGAGCTCCCACCACCATAGGGATATCCCGAGACTGTTCTTCTCCAGGAAGCCTTAGCTTCACTGTTGCCATGGTCTGTGAATGTACACCACCCATGGCATCTGCCACAAATATCTTTCTGCGTGATAAAGTTACACCAGCACGATCAGCATCCTCCTGCTTGATAGCTGAGATTTGAGCTCCTGTATCTACCAGAAACGTTACTGGAACTAACCTAGGTTCAACAATGCATGTAATTAACAAATCATTCCCTCTAATAGTGAGCCTCCTAACAAACATCCACCCTTCACCCCCCCCCTCACTTGAGGAGGGTGAAGGAATTAGTTTCCCGACTTCTCAAGTAGCTCTTCAGTTACTGCGGGGGGGGCACTCGGAACCAGAGTTTCAGGTTTAGTCGGCCAACCAGTCACCAACCTCTCGAGCTTGTCTGTTGCTAATCCATTCATTATTTCTCGAGGAATACCCTTTTTCCAGCCCAAAGTCCATAGTTCATGACGTTTATGATCAATGTTTCGCCTATCAATTCTTTCTGAGGAAAACACCTTTTCCGTTCTATTAAGTTTTGAGCTAGGTGGTCTGGGAGCAAGGGTGGCTGCTGCAAGCCTTACTCCCCTTGGCTCAATTTTACCCGTGTATGAAGCCACTGGTCCAAATTTCCTACCGTAATTAATCAATTCTTGGGCAACCTCCCCCCATGTCCATACCTTATATCCTGACTGTAAAGAGCCTGAGGTACCAGCTCCTTCTAAAACAGCTCGAGCTCTCTCTCCCTGGGACATGGCTTGTATTTTACCTTGTAGTTGTATACCTATGGGTTTCAGTGATTCTGGAAGCCCCCTAATTAAAGGAGTCATCCTTTCAGGATCCACAGGCATCATCATAGGAGATTCGTGGCGTGGCTGCAATTTCCTATCATACATCATTTGCAAACAAGCAGCCTTTTGAACACTTTCAACCAATTGGTCAACTGTGCCATTAATAGCAAGAGGGTCTCCCCTTTCTAAAGGGTTGAGACCACCAGCCCAGTAAGCAGCCCTCTGTGTCAGGGACCAGGGAGCACGGTTATTACCAGTAGTTAAAAATACTCCCGGTCCCCAGTAACCTTCGTCCTCTTTTTCGGTTAACATTATTTGATCTCCACCAGTTAAACTAACTCTCCATACATATTCTGTTTCCGATTCTTTTGGAGACCGGCTAAAATCCTTTTTTAATTTGGCCAGTTCAGTGGCTAAAAAAGGAATTTCTTTAACATTCATTTGAGGATCCAGGTCCTCACCATTATCAAATGTATATTCTGTTTTTATTAGAGGGCGCAGAGGGGCTATTGGGGTTTCAATATTATCAAAACGTTCTTTTGTTTCTTTCAATTCCTCCAGAGGATAAAGTTTCTCTTGAGGTGCACTATGGATATCAGTGTCACCCGTATCTTTATATGTTAA
>WKFP01014321.1:1628684-1646703 GCA_011057875.1 Pterocles orientalis | reverse complement strand
AAACAAAAAGGCCACTTTAGGGCCATTAATCTGCATCTTATCTCTTTGTAGCCCCGGACCTGTCCATCTCTTAAACAAAGGGATTTCTGGAACCTTGGCTAAGGCTTGCCTGAGCTTGTCCTTCTGTGTGTCTCAGACAAAGGGAGTTCTGGAACCTTGGCCAGGACTTGCCTAAACTTGTCCATTTCAGCAAACTTTGAGACAGTAATGTAAAAAGTATGGCCTCTTACAGCTAGCTCAGGAAGATATTTGCAATCTTCTGATTGACTCAGGGAAAAACATTTACACAACCAGCCATTCCACTCAGCTGATACAGCCATTTATCTGAAACAAAGGCCACCCTCTGTTCCCCTTTATGTTGAGATAAATTTTACTTCCTTCGAGAATTTGAATGAGTTCGAGGCATTCACTCCCTTGTTTTGTCCCTGAGATTCAAAAGCACAGAGCCCTTGTGGATGTTCTCTGATCCTTTTTCAGTTTCAGGGGTTTATTGATCAGTCACATGACGTATGGAACATTAAAGTGTAAAGTAGAGGAACGGTGCCCTGATTTATGTACAAAATGTATCTCCATAATCAAGAAGATTTTCAGGAGACTGCCATTGTTTGTTAGGTAGAATTAAGGAGTGTCTGCCAAATAATAGGTCGTCTTCCGCATATGGGATGCACAAGATTTCTTCTTCTGTCCTAGAAAATATTAGTAGAGCATGGAGATACTTTTCCGTTGTTTAAAGGTAAGATCATCTTGGGGGTTTTTTTTGTTTCTTTCTCTGGCATCAGGGAATTCTTGAAACACTGAATGATAATTTCACAATTGTTTCCTGTGAATAACACATCCTTGTTAATGAACCAAATCTTAGGAAGTCTCTATGGCTCTTATTCATTACTCAAGAGTGACGTGAAACTTAATTTACAGCTGCAAAGGTAGGGGCTGGTTTGAAATTAGAGTTTATTTTATAATGTGCATTTAAGTAATGTTTTGAACTTTACTAGGATGATAGGTCGTAGAGGTGCTACGATATTTAATTTTGTTTCCCGGCTGTGTTTGATCTGCCTTAGCTATGAGATTTTGGGGTCATGTCTGTATAGATGTTTCCAATGGTCCTAGTACAAGTCTTCATTTTTCTTTCTTATACAGTGTCCTATTTTAAAATATTTTTTAAACTTAGTTTAATTGAATTTTTACGTGGTCCACGATATTGTGTAGACAGTCCTTTTTAATGTAGAAGTGGTTTATTTTGGTGTAGGCTACTTAATATTTTGTTGTGGTTCAGCTGGGACAGAGTTAACTTTCTTCACAGTAGCTAGTAAGAGGCTGTGTTTTGGATTTGGGCTGACAAGAAGGCTGATAACATACTGATGTTTACAGTTGCTGGCAGGACAGTCAAGGACTTTTCAGCTTCTCTGCTGTGCCAGTGTCTGCAGGTGCAGGAGAAGCTGGGAGGGAGCATAGCCCCAGTTCCTAGCCTTGGATTCAATCTAAGGTTTAGGACTGAGACCCAAATTGGCCAGTGGTCTATTCCATATCATGCACATCATGCCCAGTATATAGATGAGTCTCTGCCTGGAAGTGCTCTCTCTCTGGGTTGCCCCTTGCTCTGTGTTACCTGTCTTTCTGGGCTGCCTCTCTCTCAGGGTCATCTTGCTCTCTCAGTGTCTCATGTCTCTTGGACACACAGGCTGTTATCTCTGTTCCAGGACTGCAGTTTCAGGACTCTTCCTGCTCCAGGATCCTTAGCAGGGAATGGGATGAGTCTTGGTCATTGGGTGTTGAGCAGTTTCACTACGTATCACTCATTTGTATATGTGTATATATTCTTATTCTTACTGTCATCATTAGAATTATTATTATTATTTCCACTCTGATTCTACATTAATTATTGAATTGTTCTGATCTGAACCCCTGAGACTCTTTTCCCTTTTCCACTTTAGTGCTTTTCCCCATCCCTTGGAGGGGCGGAGGGTGAGTGAGCAGTGGTTGTGGTGTTTTGGTACTAGTCAGGGTCAAAATTTTAATTCATATAATTCCTCAGGCATGTCACATTCCAGATAGTAAAGGCTTCATGTGATAACCAGAGGATTTTCATTTTTACAGTTAAAGTAAAGAAAGCCTCTACTGTATTTTTATAGTTACAGAATTTTAATACACCCTGAGAAAGTGTTGTTCTGGATGATTCTTCTCATAGTTTCACTTTGAAGTAGGGAGTGAGCACATACATCTTGGTATAGTCAGCCTCTGAGCACGGTGTCTTATCTACAGAAGTGGTCCAGAGACAAATGGTCTCAGGAAAAGAGTGAGCTTGGCTGTAAGAAAGTGAGTCAGATAATTATAGTTCTGTTGCATTGTTAAGCAATTCTGAATTCCTATAACTAGCACTTATATTTTGGGTTAAGCATAACATTTACACTTGAACATAGTGTTGTGTGAAAAGGTGTTCTGCTAAAGAGATGCTTATTTTTGTAGCTGAAAAGATGACCAGTTTTTGATACCACATTTGTTGCTATGGGAATAATTACTATATCTGAAGTAGAATGTCATGGTTCAGATGGAGATTAAACAACAGGA
The DNA here is from genome assembly GCA_011057875.1 of Pterocles orientalis. Classification (NCBI taxonomy): domain Eukaryota; kingdom Metazoa; phylum Chordata; class Aves; order Pterocliformes; family Pteroclidae; genus Pterocles; species Pterocles orientalis. The sequence continues at coordinate 1,644,138 of WKFP01014321.1, read as the reverse complement.
ATAGATCAACTGGAGACTTCAAAAGATGGGTCTTTGAATATTTGTCAGTGTTCCTATAAGTTATGCATGAGTGCTGTCGATTGAGTTTCCTTGTCATGGCTAGCAGATTCAACTCCTCTATTTTTTTTTATTCCCTCTGACAGCAAGATGTATCCTATAGTATAGTCAAGTTGATTTGACATTTCTTTACTGAGGAATATAAAAAAACGCATTATTTGCTTTTGTGTTGATTAATTCTTCATTTGGAATGTAAGTTTCATGCTGAAAAGCTGAAAAAAGCAAATAGCACATCAGAGTTATCACCAGGGAATTCTGCTATGCACCTGTACAGCGTCCTGTTCATGCACTTACTGGCAGTGAGCTGTGAGGAAGTGTGAGTGATTTGATCCAGGTTACATCAAACATGGAAGTCAAGATAGATTCCCTAGCTCCATTTTTTGTGTTGTATGGAGAAAATGCTGTCCATAGACATATATTGTGTTTCATATCACTGCACTGGCTGACCTGAACCTTTCCGATTGTCTGCCTTCTGCCATTGGTAGCTGCTCTTGGAGTGGGGTCAGTTTATTGCAGAGGTTTGACTAAATAGTGGTGCATAACATAAAGTGTTGTCTGTTGACATCCTTGTATAAGTGATTGTTTGTCAAAACTTGCTCTTGCAGAACTTGAGGCAATGTTTCTCAGGCTCTTTCAGAAAAATGCCAATATGTAAGATTTTTGGAGAAACATCAAGTTCATAGTGCTTCGTGAAACGTGTACTGGTCATGTAAGGTAGATGTGTGATTTTTGAAGGGCAATGTTTGAATCTCTTTCACTGTGGGAACCGATGCTTCCACCATGGTTTTTGCAGGTCTTGAGTATTGGGAAATGGCACTTAACACATAGTTGAAGTATTAATTATGGCTGCTTATGACAATGGAGCTTCTGGGATTTTTTGGTCAGTATGAACACCACAAGCTGTTCTCCATTCTTACTTTGAGAATCATCAGTTAAGGTGGATTTTTGAACGGAGGCAACAGGAGTTACAGTTGTGTTGTGTTCTTTATACCATTGCATACAAGCATAGAAAGATGCTGGGCACTTCCATACTTCTAACAAATGAATCTGGTCAAAAAAGAATGAGCGCACATGAGGCACCTGATTGTTTCACCCTAAAACCATGAATAGCAATGTGAGGCAGGAAAGTATTTATCTTATGCTAAGTGACTGATTGCCCTCAGTTACATAGTAAGTAATGAAAGGAGTCGCAAAAAGGAGGTGAGAAGTACTGGATAAATACCAAAAAAAAAATAGTTCTAAAAACCCCTCAAGTTTTCCAAGTTGGAAAACTCTCTGGAGTGTTGGAATGGAAGGACACAGGCTTTTTAGAATGGACAGGCAGGGGAGACCAGGAGAGGGCATCACCCTCTATGTCAGTGACCAGCTGGAGTCACAGAATCACAGAATCACAGAATGTTAGGGATTGGAAGGGACCTTGAAAGATCATCTAGTCCAATCCCCCTGCCGGAGCAGGAACACCTAGATCAGATCACACAGGAATGCATCCAGGCGGGCTTTGAATGTCTCCAGAGAAGGAGACTCCACAACCTCTCTGGGCAGCCTGTTCCAGTGCTCTGTCACCCTCACTGTAAAGAAGTTTTTTCTCATATTCAAGTGGAACCTCCTATGTTCCAGCTTGAACCCATTGCCCCTTGTCCTATCACTGGATATCACAGAGAAGAGCCTGACTCCATCCTCCTGACACTCACCCTTCACATATTTATAAACATTGCTTAGGTCACCCCTCAGTCTCCTCTTTTCCAAGCTAAAGAGACCCAGCTCCCTCAGCCTTTCCTCATAAGGGAGATGCTCCATTCCCTTAATCATCTTCGTGGCTCTGTGCTGGACCCTCTCCAGCAGTTTCCTGTCCCTCTTGAACTGAGGGGTCCAGAACTGGACACAATATTCCAGATGCGGTCTTGCCAGGGCAGAGTAGAGGGGGAGGAGAACCTCTCCTGACCTACTGACCACCCCCCTTCTGATACACCCCAGGATGCCATTGGCCTTCTTGGCCACCAGGGCACAGTGCTGGCTCATGGTCATCCTGCTGTCCACCAGGACCCCCAGGTCCCTCTCCCCTACACTACACTCCAACAGATCAGTACCCAACTTATACTGGTACCTGCAGTTGTTCTTGCCCAGTTGCAAGACTCTACACTTGCTCTTGTTAAATTGCATTAAATTTTTCCCCGCCCAAATCTCCAGCCTGTCTAGGTCTTGCTGAATGGAAGCACAGCCTTCTGGCGTGTCAGCGACTCCTCCCAGTTTCGTATCATCAGCAAACTTGCTGAGGGTGCACTCTATTCCCTCATTCAAGTCATTGATGAATATATTGAATAGCACAGGTCCCAATACTGGACCCTGGGGGACTCCACTAGATACAGGCCTCCAACTAGACTCCATCCCATTCACCAGTACTCTCTGGCTTCTTTTCTCCAGCCAGTTCACAATCCATCTCACTACCCTATCGTACAGATTGCACTTCCTCAGTTTAGCCGCAAGGATACTGTGGGAGATGGTGTCAAATGCTTTTCTGAAATCGAGATAGACCACATCTACTGCTTTGCCATCATCTATCCACCTGCTAATGTCCTCATAAAAGGCTATCAGGTTGGTCAAGCATGACTTCCCCTTGGTGAAGCCATGTTGACTGCCTCTAATGACCTTCTTATCCCTGATATGCCTAGAGAGAGCATTGAGAATAAGTTGTTCCATCACCTTTCCAGGGATGGAGGTAAGGCTGACCGGTCTATAGGTACCAAGTCCATGGAGCTCTGCCTGGGGATGGATGAAGAGCTGACCTAGAGCTTTTGGATCAGAATTAAAGGGAGGACAGGGATAGGGGACATTATACTACAGGTCTGCTACAGGTCACCTGACCAGCAAGAATGAGTGGATGAAGCCCTCTATAGGCAGATGGGAACAGCCTCATGGTCACAAGCCCTGGTCCTAATGGGGAATTTAAGCACCCCAATATCTGTTGGAGAGACAACACAGCCAGGGCACAAGCAAGTCAGGAGATCGACAGCTCGCTGCCCACATGGAGACTGGTAATGAGTGGCATTCTGCAGGGATCTCTACTGGGACTGCTGTTGTTTAACATCCTTATGGGAGACAGGAACAGTAGGACTGAGTGCATCCTCAGCAAGTGCCATCAACACCAAGCTGTGTAGCACAGCTGACATGCTGAAGGGAAGACATGCCATCCAGAGGGACCTGGACAGGCTTGAGAGGTGGGCCAATGCAAACCTCATGAAATTCAACAAGGCCAACTGCAAGGTCCTGCATGTGGGTCGAGGCAATCCCAAGCACAGATACAGGCTGGGTGGAGAATGGCTTGAGAGCAGCCCTGAGAAGACTTGGGAGTGTTGGTTGATGAGGAGCTCAACATCACCTGGCAATGTGGATTTGCAATGCAGAAAGCCAACCATATCCTGGGCTGCATCAAATGAAGTGTGACCAGAAGGTTGAGGGAGGTGATTCTCCCCCTTTAATCTGCACTTGTGAAACCGCACCTGGAGTACTGCATCCAGCTCTGGGGCCTCCAGCATAAGCAGAACGTGGACCTGCTGGAGTGAGATCAGAGGAGAACCATGAAGATGGTCAGACGGCTGGAGCACCTCTTGTGTGAGGACAGGCTGAGAGAGTTGGGGTTGTTCAGCCTGGAGTAGAGAAGGCTCTGGGGAGACCTTTTTGCAGCCTTCCAGTACTTCAAGAGATGTACATCTGTCTACAGGAGAGATGGGAGGCACTCTTTATCAGGGAGTGTAGTGATTGGATGAGGGGTAATGGTTTTAAGCTGAAAGAGGGTAGATTTAGATTAGATATTAGGAAGAAATTTTTCACTATGAGGGTGGTGAGACACTGGAACAGGTTGCCCAGGGAAGTTGTGGATGCCCCATCCCTGGAGGTGTTCAAGGCCAGGCTGGTTGGGGCTTTGAGCAACCTGGTACTAGCGGGCGGTTTCCCTGCCCATGGCAGTGGGGTTGGAACTAGATGATCTTTAAGGTCACTTCCAATCCTAACCATTCTATGATTCAAAGTTATTCTGGGACATAAATAGTACTTTGGAATTATCAAACGGACAAGTGAAGAAAGGCTATAAACTGTGCCAACATGGCAGTGTTTGATACATCAAATGATTATATACTCTGTGCCTTCTCTCAGACAGTTGGAGAGCTGGTTTTTGTTTTCTTGCTTTTTTTTTTATAACCAGAGTTTTTATTCATGGTATGTATCTTCTCTGATTTCATGGAAACCAGGCAGGTAACTCCATGTGTATACCTGAGAAGCAGACCTGAAATTAGTTCTGTCAGTTATATTGGTGCAGCTTCGATAAAGCACAGAGAGTGAAACTGCCCACGTTCTACTGAGGTTGAATATTTGCTTAGAAGATTGCATATTCTACCTGGTGAGAAAGTTGTTGAAGACATTGTTGTCATATTCTGTAATGGGAGTCACGTACTCTGTAACTTTTTTTTTTAATATCAATGTCTTTTGACATTTCATGATTTCAGTATGTGAATGTTGATTGTAAGGAGATGAACTAATATTGCTGAAGCTGTTGAAAGATGATAAATTGAGTTCGAGGTTGCCTAGGAAATTATTAAAGAGCACTGAAATTCCTCAGCCATACAGTAGTGATAAGAGAAGATCAGACAAATGTATATCCCTTAAGAACATCCATTCTGTCTATTCTTAATTTTCTATACTATTAGTGTAACATTCCTTTAAGAAGTACTGGGTTAGATGGTCTCCCTCTGTAAGGAGGAGGGATAATTTTCATTTCCTGGCTTTGCCTCTGGGCTTGTTTTGGTGGAGAAGAGTGAGAGATTGCAGGGCATAATAGGCAGGAGGATCACCTCAGATAGCTTGGGTACTATAGTTCATGCAAAGAGCCTGTGAGACTGCAGGAAGGACCACTGAGAAAACAGTCATACATCAAAGGAGACAGAATGCATAACACTGGAGATGTTAGAGATCAGAGGCAAATGAGGTGGGTTCACTACTGGTCAATAAGTAACTGAAAGTAGTTTCTCCAAACATAATGTAAAGGAGAAAATAAATTCATTAAAATAGTGTTAAAATTTTTTGAGGTTGTGGAAGATGCAGTCTGGTATATCTGCATATGACATTTTGTCCCTGTCTTCATTTGAAATGAGGTTTGAAAATAAATGCAAAGCTCTTGAAAGTAACATAATGCTGCAAGAGTGCTGCCAGCTTCCTTCCTGGCTCTTGCATTCTTTTCACTCCTTCTGTCTGTAAAGGGTTTGTAAAGATCACACAAGAGGGAACTGAAATTGTGGTGTTTATATGTAATTAAGATATAAATATTGTTCTTATCAAAAGCAGAACCAAATATGGTCATGAACTCAGCAATGTCCTGGAGGCAGTCGGAAAACAGAGCACTAAGTGAGAGAACTAGTTATCCTCCTAGAATTTGTTCCAGGACTGGAAATCCCACAACAGATTTTTGACTAAGGAGGAGCATAATAGGCTGAGGTTCAGGGTGAGGACTTCAACCCTCAAGGGAGAATTATTCAATGGTGATAAGGAGTTGCGCAATCAAAGAATGTGAGTTTCAAAGTGGATAATAGATATGGAAGATGTAAGTTACAAACCTTCACAACAAATTTTGTGTTCCTCTTTGTTTTCTTCATAAGGCAGAATCAAGCCCTGAATTCTCTATAGGGTCACAACTGTAATTAAAATATTATAAATAATGTCATTGTAAGCTTCTGAAAGAAAATAATGTCAAAGAAAGAACTTAGAAAATCAGTTAACAAAAATGAAGCCACTTGTGAGACTGTTCTATAAAGGAAAATTTAAATAGATTGAAATGGAACTAGAAGCATAGATTTTGGAGCTATTTGTTTTAGGAAAATTGCAAGCCATAGAAAAAATACAGTTGGACAAAATGTTTTTAACTAAAAGCTTAGTTAAGCTTATAACTTAAAAAATAAGAAATTCAAGAAAGCCATAAAAGTGGTGCTGACATTTTATATTTTCCGCTCTTTGTTCAGCTGTTTCTTCACTGCTGTTCTTTTGCAGCTATGCTGTTCACCGTAAAGCTGTGCTGCTGAATATTGACTTAGTGACAGCTTTTTTTCAAATATCTTATATTTGCCCTCTATGTGGAGTATTGGAAAATCTTTATTGAATTGATATTAGTTCTCTTGAGAAGCTATAAAAAATGGAATAAAATTCAAATGCAGGCTATATTAATTATTTTTGCTACATTTCATTTGCTTGTAGACAAATATTTTAATCCATATTTTATTCAACACTGATAAAAATGCTATTAACTTTCCAGTGATTTTGTAGCAATGCATGACAATTTATCATAGGAGACCCATAAAGCCTCTGCTTTTTCTTGAAGTAGATGAAGGCAGTCATGGGCTGAGGGAATGTGATGATTCAGCTTAATGTACTTATTAAATGCTTCTCTGTTGTTGGAATTTTCCTCTTCTGAAATAAATGTTTTTTCTTAAATACATCATTAGAAAATGTGTGTATGCTATAGACTTTTTTTTTTCAGAAAGTTCTATTCAATGACTTTCCACATTTTTCCTTCCCACATTCACATTATTTTAATTATTCTAATTAACACCTACTTGCCTTCTCATTGATCATGAAAAATTAAATATGCACTGCCCACTTGAACAAACAGAAACACAGACCTCATCATTCATCAGAGCAGTCTATAATGACCCAATTCCAAAAAATATACCTAACATCTCCTGTCGCCAAAGCTTTCCTTTCTAGAATGAAAAGATATTTCCCTCCTCAAAATCTGTATATTTTGCAAATGGCAAAGTCTGTGAAGATATCGTCAGGCTTCCAACCAGCTCAAGACCAGGCTGAAATCCTGGTGTTGACAACTGGATCGCTAATAATTATACTATTGGTTTCACTGAGGCAAGGGTTTTATGCTGTCTCCTTTTCTCAGCTTTTACTTTTTCACATCTTTCTCAATAGCAAATGACGACATTTTTAGATTACTCCTATTGAATAAACTATTTCTCTTTGAGTGTCAGTCTGATTTTATTTACCAGCTTCTCTAGAGGCTTTTAGTTTCATAAAGTCCTGCATGGAAACACTGCTAGTAAGTAAAACAAACTTTTGTAACATCCAGAACAGATGACTGATATTACCAAATAATTTTTCCTGTAGTGGGATCCAGCATGCATGTCCAGGTATGTCTTAGGTCTGATTGTTCCCCATTACTGCAAGACTATAGCATAAGTGTCTTTTTTCCTTTGGAAACTGAGTGTCAGGTTCCATAAGGAGTTGAGAGGTGGCATTCTGGGTGATCAGTATGATTTGTGTGGTGCTGCTTGGCAGGATGCAGTGTGTTCCATCCACAAGAAATTCAGGATGAAGTGCACAGAGGGATAGAGGGTAGAGGCTGGAGGAGATAAGGAGTGGGAGAGTGAAATGTAATGTGGATATGAATATAAATTTTAAACGGTTGAGCTAGTAGCATACTTTCTTAGACTGTATGTGGAGCAGTCAGCTCACAAGTGTCAAAGCACTTTTTTATGTGCTTCTTCTGTTCTCTAATTCTTTTAGACTTCTGCATTTGTTCTAATGTGGTGGGTTACCTGTCTGGATGCCAGGTACCCACCAGGCCGCTCTATCACTCCCCTCCTCAGCAGAACAGGGGAGAAGAAAATAACATGGAAAAAAACTCATGGGTTAAGACAAAGGCAGTTTAATAAAGCAAAAAGCCAAGGCCATGTGCACGGAAGCAAAGGAAAACAAAGATGTTATTCTCTACTTCCCACCAGCAAGTGATGTCCAGCCACTTCCCAGGAAGCAAGGCTTCAATACGCGTTGTGGTTGTTCCTGGAGATAAATGTCGTAACAACGCATGCCCCCCTCCTCCTCCCTGCCCTTAGCTTTTATGGCTGAGCTGACATCATATGGTATGGAATATCCCCCTGGTCAGTTTGGGTCAGCTGTCCTGACTCTGTACCTTCCCAAGATCCTGCCCACCTCTGGGGCCCTGAGCCTATTAGGGTGGGAGGGGGTGTGGGGGAGACAGCCTTGATACTGTGTGAGCACTGCTAAGCAGCAGTCAAAACAGGGGTGTTAATCAACAGCCTTCTAGCTACCAGTACAACACACAGTGCTATGGGGGCTGCTATGGGGAAAATTAACTCCATCTCAGCCAGACCCAATACGTCTGCATTCACACACAGACTTCTTATAGAATTGTTTTCTCTTCCTTGTTAGCACATGACAAAATCATTGTTTGTCTTCATTCCAGGACTACAATGTAACTGATTTTTTGTTGTCTTTAAGAACTGCCTGAGACAACCTTAACTGAAGAGAAAGTTCAAGAGACAGAGAAATGGGCCAGGCCTCTAGTCTACCTTTGGCAGACGAGAGTACCCAATTTCAGTGCTGAAAAGGAATACAATGCAGTGTGTGCAAAAAAGGAACCGCACTGTGCCATTTGCACTCTTCTTATGCCATACTACAAGGTAAGCAAGATCCTGACAGCTCCATCTTCAGGTGAAGTGTGGAATAGCTGCCCGGCTTCTTCATTTCCTGTAATTAGAATAAGATAAGCTTGTACATTTTACTTATATGAAAAGTAAATAAACTCACTGTTGTTAAAACTAGAACTCATACTCTCTTCACCTGTGTTTATCCTTGATTGCAGACAGCATATGCCTTCTGTGAGGGTTTATGTAGGATTGGTGTTAGTGTATGGGTGCTTGCCCTTGAAATTACATTTTTTTGAGATGGCAAATTCACATAGGTTTGTATCTTTTAACTATTTCCTCATATGTCCATCTTCAAATGCTTTTTATTGGAGCCTCTTCTATGTCTCCTTCCTGCAGTGTTGAAGAAATAAATATTTTCACAGTGCTTCGGCCTTCCCAGGTATAATTTTCCCATAGAAACAGTCTAATACAGAGCAGTTTGATACTGGCTTGTGGAATTCCTGTGTCAAATGTCAGTTAAAAATGCTGCTGTAGTACTATGGTAATAATTCTGAAGCTGCTGAAGTGGAATCCCCTCAGCATGGGAACTAGGAAGAAAACCTCTATTGCACTGGATCCAGTTAAAGGGCTTAAAGGGAGACAGAGGTATAGTATCACTGAACACTGCTGCAGTAACATTAGTTTGCAGGCTGAGTGCTATTTTAGATTTCACAGTTATTTGAACAATCAAGGTACTATAGAATGACTGATAAATACCTAGAAGCAGTTAATTTTCTCATAAAACTGTTACATTGCCAATACAAGAGCTGGGAGGGGAGAAATCATTTCATCATTGTCAAAAGGAGGAGTAAGTAAGACTCTCCTTTCCTTTACTTAAATATAAATTTTGTTTATTTTCCAGCCAGACAATCATGATGAAGAAAGTCCTGCTTTCAGGGAAGCAAACTCAGCAGAAATGTCTATGGCTGGAAATGAGAAGACTAAACCTCTTATTCCAGAGATGTGTTTTATTTATAGTGAAGAGAACACTGAAAACTATCCATCAAATGCCTTTATCGAAGAAGATGGAACAAGTCTTCTGATTTCCTGTGCAAAGTGTTGTGTACGAGTTCATGCAAGTAAATAAACTAATTGTTCACTTATCAGAAATACAATTTCAAATTTTATTTTATTGATAAATAATAGTTAACTAGGCTTCTAGTATGTCTTTAAAAGTACTTGAAGAACATTTCTGTATGTAATGCTTCGATTACTGGCTAATTTTTTAAGAAAACTATGTTACCTTTTCTATTACTTGTTAATGATTGCTGTGAAAATAGTGAAGAATTAACTGTTCTGTAAAATTTCATTAATCATAAACTTCTGATACTTGTTTCAATTCTGAGCTTTCCTCTTTTACTTCTCATATTTTAACCTACTGTGTGATGTTAGTATGTCCTTATTAAGTAGACAAGGTGAAATCGTGCTGGATTTTAGGGCTTATGAATATTGTTGTTGACTTCAGGTATGCAGAAACTTCCTCTGCCTTGCATTCTTTTTTATTTTGAGAGTGATTGAGGAATGCATGGATTTTACAGACAGTAGAACTTGAATAATTAACTCTGAGAAGTCCATGTGAAGTTCTTACATGGAAGTCCTGTGTAATTGAAAAGAATAAATCTCAGTCTCTTAATTAAAATTTTGTATTTTAACTGCAGGGAGAATTGGTGATTTCCTGTTGAACTGACCGAAAATAAGAAATTCCTTGGGTTTTTTTTTGATATTTGGGTTTTTTTTTTTTTGTTGGTTTTGATTTTAGTGTGGTGGTTTGGTGTTTTTGTTTAGTTTTGGGAAGACTATCTGTGTGTCTTATATATTTCATAGACCATGGAATTAGCAGTAAGCCTGGGTTGGAAAAGTCTCCCTGGTCACAGGAGATGTGATTTACTGGTGTTTATACACAGTTGAATTTTATGACATCATAGATAGAAAGGCAGAATATATTAATCCATCCAGCTCTCCTTTTCTAGGTTGCTATGGTGTGCCTTCTCATGAAATCCATAATCAATGGCTGTGTTCTCGATGCAGAAAAGAAGCCTGGACAGCCGTAAGTTTCACATGTTACTTTGTTATCTAACACATTAGAGATTAAGGAGAAAAAAACCCCAGCATATGCATGATTGCATGTGGAATGTAGCCTGTGTATTGTTTTCTGAACACACACTCTCTGGGGAAAATTATGTGTAAAGTATTATTAGATTTAAATGTAAAATTTAATAACATTTTCTTAGGCAAACTTGGAATAGGTTTATATGCTCCAGAAAAGGATTGGCTAACAGAATATAGTTGTGTGTAAAACATTGTTCAAAGAAACAACTGAAAATTTGTATGCCCATAAGAGAGAGAAAAAATTAAATTTCCTCTAAATATTTTAGACTTCTGGTATGTATGTGTGAGTGGCTGGAGAACAGAGAAAGGAAAAGAAAACAAAAAGTTACAGGCAAGAATGAATTTTTTTTTTTTTATAGCACGTAAGTTTTACTGCACTATATAAGCAGAAAAAAGTTTCGCTTGTGAAACTCCTAAATGCCTTTTATTTTATTTTTTAAAAAAGCGTGAAATAGTTTTATACAGCAAGGAATACATAGACAAGCAATTAATAGTTCATAAAATCCCTAAGCATATACTAATTTAAAAAAAAAACACCAAAAAATTTTAAATTTCACCGATCTATCAGTTGCGCTGCTGACTCATCTAATATTTGTTTTCCTTAAAAATGCTTGAGGAAATGTCATAATTAGTTTTGATGGCAACATAGCTTTTCTTCATTCAGCTGTTGAATTAAAAGCAGATATTTCAGGTGGCTTAAAAATGTAAATCCTTAAATGACACAATAAAATTTTTAGATATATTGAAAAGGAAATGAGAGTGCAAACTACTGAAAAATACAGTATCTCTTTGTCAAACATCACTTCTTGCAATTATAAAAGTCACCTCTAAGAAATTTGCAATCATAGCATTAACAAACTCAAAGTAGTAGTAAGTATAAACACTTTGATTTTGCTTTTGTACATTGTCAATATTTTAAGCTTCTGTGAATGCTAAGAGTTAAGAAAACAAAAGAGGAACTGGTATTTTTAATCCACGTGTTACCTGGGTGGGTAAGATGGAAGGAAAAAAGTGACTTAGGACTGCCCATTACAAAAATATGGTCCATCTATAATGTTTAGTCCTGTGTTCTCTCAGTGAATAGCTTTAAAATATTTACTGAATAAATTTCTCTCTCTGTAATGTGTTCTCATTTTAGTAGGAAAAGTATTCTTACTAGGTAAAATCCAATTTTGATCTTTCATTTGTAACCAGCAAACCTCATTAGCTTCCTTATCAGACAACTGTGAGTTTCGAGATCTCCTGAACTACATTGGTGACTACTGTTCTAAAATGAGGGGAAGGTTGAGAGAAAACCCATAAGTCTGTTCTAGCAAGTGACAGGTTGCCATTAACTTTGAATCTAATTATCAGTTAAGCAAACAGGATTAGAAAACCCTAGTGTGCTATCAAAAAGTTTTCTTAATTTCTTTTCAGGGGAGATATAGCTACAATGTGCTATTATGGGAATTCTAAGGAGAATAATCTTGTATATGAATGCCATGTATGACAGCAATAGGACTGAATCAGATTTTTTGTTAAAAACACTGAAAAATGTAGAACATTGCCGTGGGATCTGATGTTAACTGCGATATAACAGTAACACGTTTGAGGGGAAATTTGGAGAAAGTCTGTCTTTTGACTACAGTGCATTTTTAAAAATCAAAAGTCACTGGAAAATAGTAAAACAAAATCCAGTCTTATAATTTCTTAATGCTGTGTTGTAGAAAGGATTCTTAAATTGTTCTGGAGTTTTAAGATTATTTTATATTCATGAAATGAAGAGGACATTCAGATAGCGCAGCGGTAGGTGAAAGATAAGAACAAAAATAGTGAGAAGATGATTGACTTGACTAATTTACATTCACTGTTGAGCAATAAAGGGGAAATTGGGTAATATGATAGAAAAAAGAAAATGTTGGGGACAAGATTGAAACTTGACTTGATGGGGATTTTTCTTTGACAAACTTTTAGGGGAAAAATTTGCACCCAAGGACAATGTTAATTTGAGATGAGTTACACACATTTTACTGAAAAGATTTATTTTTATTTTGTTGCAATGCATAGAAGTTTACTAAATAAGGAGGATCTGAATTTTAGGGAAAGTACTTTTTGACCAAATTATTTGAGGAGATGAGGTGAAGCAGTGAAAGAGAGATCATAAACATACAGAAAATAGCTGAATGGAAATTTTATGTTCAGAGGTTTTAGTATTGGATTTTTTCAAAAATGCAGTCTAGAACTGGAGAGACGATTCAGTGTATTTCTGGAATTTTACGGATAAGTTAACAAGAAGGTGATAGGAGTGAAATGGATCACCATTTTCACCATGCAAAGGTTAGACAGTATATGTTGCCCACTTGGACAATTTATTTAATGTAAGCTTCAGCTATTATATGTTTAACTTAATTGCTGTGATTTTGTAGTGTGTATTGTAAATTGTTAGTGCTGACAACTTCATCTTTCTATAGGTCTGATTTGGTGACCTCAGTGGAATGAACTTGTGCTCCAAGAGAGCTCTTCATTCAGATGTATTTGTGGAATAAAATTAATATTCTTAATGTCATAAGTTGTCATTCAGATGGGAAGTTTTAATGAAATGTTGAAGACTGAATAAACCTCACTAGTTTTAAATGTACTCAAAACTTGTCCTTCATCATCTGCTATCTTGTGTTCTTGGTTATTACATGTCGTTCACATGTCAATGTGAACAGTTCATTGTCAGCTGAAAGATGTAGGAGTGATAGATAGTAGGCATCTGCTCCACAAGTTAAATAGCAGAAATCAAACAGTTTCAACGAGGTGAAAAACTCATATGTGAATGATACCCAATTCACTTTTTTAATAGTAGGGTCTCTCAAAACTCTTGAGATGCTGAAGCAATCTCAGAACTATTAGTGATGATCTCTGAGAGTTTGCAGAGCTTAGCTTTGGTGTTAGCAGCCTGGAAAATTTAATGCTGCTTTTAAAAAAGGCTGGAAATGGGTGACCAAAGGCATGAAATGGCAGTCAACCTATCTTGGATTCCAAGAGAAATAGTAAACAAATTATGAATCTATCAATTTCTAAACACCTAGACAACAACAGTGTACAAAGAGATTTGTGTTTAAGAACAAACCAACTGATTTTTTGCTGTAACAGCTCATGGGAATAAAGGATAAGGAAAAGATTTAATGCATCCTAGCTTTCAGATGCTTTTGGTGGTGGTTTAAATTCTGATGTTTAAGCAACAAAAGAGAAATTATGTAAATCAATAGTTGTCAAATATATAGGAATAAGGATTTGCCCTCAACTGTCAGTATCTAAGGCCACCACCCGTCGTTCTCATCACATTCTTAAAATCACTGAGAGAGTGATAAAATTCAGTGCATCATTTGCTGATTACTTTTCATGCCCTTATGGAACATAAGGGGAAATCTGGACTGGTCTACTTTAAGTTGTTAAGATGTTTGCACAGGAGATATACTTTATGTGAAGCTACAAAGTGTTAAATTTACAGAATATGTCAAAGGCTTTTTCACAACTATCAAATGTGCTTCAAGTATTGTTCAAATATTATTTTCTTCAGTTATTTCAATATTTCAGTGAAGTGAAAGAATTAATAAGAAGCATTCCTGATGCATTTCCTGTAAGTACCAAGGACCTTGGACATTTTCTAGGCTTAGGTTTACTAGTTTGTGTTAGGATTACTGTTTTGGCTTGGATCCTATTACTGTTTTGCATTGGATGCTCCTATTTTGTGGGACAATATTAATATTACTATATTGAAGAAACCATGTAAAATAAATCATATGGAATTCAACAGAGGTAGGTACAATACTTAGAGAGGAGTTATTGGTTGTGCACATATAAGATGGCAATCCCAACCTAAGCAGTAGCTCCTGCAGCTCCAGTTGTGACCAGTCTGGTCCCAGACTGAACGTAAGTAATCGGTTCTGTAGAACCTGAAACATCACAGTAGGATATTTAAGCCTTGTACTGGAAGTAAAGCCTGAAAAACACATGGAACAATCTTTCTGATCTCTTCGAGAGCCCATCTGAAGAACTGTGTCTAACAGTGGACACCCATCATTCAAAAAAATATGAGTCTGAATGGGATGGAAGAAAACAAGAAGTGCAATTGAAATTGAAAAAGAAAACACAACCCCCCCCAAAAAAAAACCCCAAAATTCTTTGACTCATTCCTGATAGACCTCAATCATTCCATAAGGGAGGTTTGAAAAAAATTAACCATCCAGGGGAAGAGAGAAAGGAAATAAGTAGCATTCTCTCTTGTAAAATTATATGTGTATAGCAAAGAGGAACACAGTCAATTGCCATTCATTTCAGGGACAAGGTGACTTGTAGAAGCTTTAAAGTGTTTATGTTCAAGAAAGCTTTAAAGAAGTTTGTGTTAATACCAGGGAATTTTGTGAATTTTTATTTCTAAAAATAGCGAACTACTGGAATAGGATATATAGAGATTTTGTAGAATCTACTCCTTCATGATTTTTAAAAACATGGTAGACAAACATTTATCATGGATAGTTGAAGAAGACTTTACCGTGCTTTGAAGTAGAAGGATAAAATTGACATTTCTTTTTTCTGTGGTTCTCTTTTGCCTGTTTGAACAGTTTTATTCATTTCAAAGCAATGTGACAGTAGTTCTCTTTGGAGAAAAAGTTGCCAGTTTAAAATACAACAAATTTATTAGTGTATTTTTGCTTCTTCTCCTCCTTCTCCTCCTTCTCCTCCTTCTCCTCCTTCTCCTCCTTCTCCTCCTTCTCCTCCTTCTCCTCCTTCTCCTCCTTCTCCTCCTTCTCCTCCTTCTCCTCCTTCTCCTCCTCCTCCTC
>WKFP01014321.1:1581880-1628295 GCA_011057875.1 Pterocles orientalis | reverse complement strand
AGGGGCCCAAAACTGAACACAGTACTCGAGGTGCGGCCTCACCAGTGCCGAGTACAGGGGGACAATTACCTCCCTGTTCCTGCTAGTAACACTGTTTTTGATGCAAGCCAGGATGCCGTTGGCCTTCTTGGCCACCTGGGCACACTGTCGGCTCATGTTCAGCCGAGCATCAATCAATACCCCCAGGTCCATTTCCTCTACACAGTCTTCCAGTCACTCCGCCCCAAGCCTGTAGCGTCACCCGGGGTTGTTGTAGCCGAAGTGCAGGACCCGGCATTTGGTCTTGCTGAATCTCATTCCATTGGCTTCAGCCCAGCTCTCCAGCCTGTCCAGATCCCTCTGTAGGGCCTCACTACCCTCAGGCAGATCCGCACTCCCAGGCAATTTGGTGTCATCTGCGAACTTACTGAGGGTGCACTCAATGCCCTCATCCAGGTCATCAATAAAGATATTGAAGAGGACAGGCCCCAGCACCGACCCCTGGGGAACACCACTCATGACCGGTCGCCAGCTGGATTTAACTCCATTTACCACCACTCTCTGAGCCCGGCCCTCCAGCCAGCTCCTTACCCAGCCAAGAGTGTACCCATCCAAGTCACGGGCTGCCAGCTTCTGCAGGAGAATACTGTGGGAGACAGTGTCAAAGGCTTTGCTGAAGTCTAGGTAGACCACATCAACAGCCTTTCCCTCATCCAGCAGATGGGTCACTAGATCATAAAAGGAGATCAGGTTGGTCAAACAGGACCTGCCCTTCATGAACCCATGCTGGCTGGGCCTGATCCCCCGGTCATCCCGCACATGCCGCATGATCTCCCTCAAAACAATCTGTTCCGTAACCTTCCCTGGAACCGAGGTCAGGCTAACAGGCCTGTAGTTCCCCGGATCCTCCTTACAACCTTTCTTGTAAATGGGAGTCACGTTGGCAAGCCTCCAGTCTTCTGGAACCTCACCAGTCAACAAGGAGCGCTGATAGATAATGGAAAGCGGCTCGGCTATCACCTCCGCCAGTTCCTTCAGCACTCTTGGGTGGATCTCATCTGGTCCCATGGACTTATGGCAGTCCAGTTAGAGTAGTAAGTCTCTGACTGTTTCTTCCAGAATCACAGGGGGGTTAGCGTGCTCCCCAGCCGAGACTACCAGGTCAGAGAGAGGAGTACCCTGAGGATAACTGGTCTGACTTTTAAAGACAGACGTAAAGAAGGCATTCAGAACCTCCGCCTTTTCCTTATCCTCAGTGGTCACATTCCCAGCCTCATCCAGCAAAGAGCAAATATTCTCCTTTGTCATCCTCTTACTGTTAATGTATTTATAAAAGAGTTTCTTATTCCTTTTCACCCCAGTGGTCAGGTTAAATTCAAGCTGGGCTTTTGCCTTTCTGATTTCACCTCTACACATCCTAACTACTTCCTTGTATTCATTCTCAGTTGCCCGTCCCTCAGAAGAGTGAGAACAAATTTGTCTATGTTAACGGACAAAAAACAGCCATAAATCAATCCCCCCCCAACAATTAAAAAATCAAATAGTATTAAGTCATCTGCATGGCTCCTGAAAGTGTAACTGTATTCATACCAAGTGCCTTGATTCAGAACAAGTGCTTCATTAAACTTAAATGCTTCAGCTAAAAAAAGCTAGTGAAATCAGGAAGAATAATGACTGACATAGAGAATACAACATACTGTACAATATGCAAGGATGTGGTCACCTATAGCTATAGTACATAAATGCAAGTACTTGTATTAGTTAGAGGACACAAGTGTTTGGGACAGCAAAGAGTTAGAAAGAAGAGCAAGTAAGAAACAGGTAAATTCAATGCCTTTCTTTGTAGTAAGCTAGCTGCTCATAAGGCTACTAGGGAAGCTACATGACTTTTCACATGTTATTCTAACCCTCCATAGCACTACAGAAATAGTTCAGCACCTAATCTGTTCAGTTGGCACTGATTTTGAGAACACATCCTATAGTGAATTTTGAGTGTTAACTGGCTTAGCAGATTTTTTCTCTGTAGATGAGCTTTTTCATGCTTAATATTTTACTGTTGATATTCAGACTTTTGGTTTGATTGTATTCTGTGGTTAAAGAAGCCCATTACATCATCTGAAGTTTTTTTTTTTTTTTCCTAAGGCATCGGAAGAGTGGCACATAAGAGCTTTCCACATTCCAGCTCGGAAAATGCCCTATTTCACTCTACTGAAAATAAGATTTTGAACTATCTTTTTATAGTGGTGTCCTTCTCACTGATACAATGTCAGCATTTCCATTATGGACTCCTGTTTTCAGAGCCTGGTAACTGCCAAAATTAACTCACTACATGTGAGTTGATACACCGTGTCTTAATTTTCCGACTGAATTTTTGCTACCAAGCTCTAAAAGCATTTGGATACTGTTAATGTAAAGAGTTTATTAGGCATGAAAACCTAGCTATAGCAGGAGTCGTTTTCTGTATTTATTATTTTAAGAAAAGTGAGGCCTGATTTAATGTATTTATTTAGCTAGCTGGTTATTTTTTAAATCTGGATTTTCCAAACCTTCTCTGTGAAAAGGAAACTTACTGCAAGAATGACTTCTAATTACTCATGATAACTATGTGTGGATTCAGAGGTGGGGAGCATGATATTTCTTTCTGGTTTTGGCATTAGTCCAGTAGTCTGGTCACAAAATATATGTTGCTTGTAAAACCAGTCTTTGACAGAACGTATTTCAACACATTTGTAAATACTGAGTTTCTCTGAGGCTGTCACAGAAATGGAATTGAAGACTGTTAAACACGGAAAATATGTTTTTAACCTAAGTGCCACAGTGTTCAGATCTAAAGTCCATTTTGACCTCGGATTCACTTCGTTGTAGTTCACCAAGTCAACTTTTGCTACTGGCACTACTGTATGCAAAGGCTTGGTAGCTTCAGGCGCCGCCAGATTTGTGGGTACTCTCATTTTACCAAGGAGGGGTTGTCCATTTCCTGCACGATGAAGCAGGATTTCAATCAGATGCAGCTTTGAATCTGGCCCTGCTTGGAGCTGAAATTGCACCAGAGAACCTCTACCAACCATATCCAATCTAAATTTGTCTCAAAGACTGCATCTGATCTCCAGGAGTACTGCCACAAAATCACTGAAGGCAAAAAAAAAGCTGGAAATATTCAGTAGCAGTATATCCTGCCGTGGTGGTTGGCTGCTTTCTTGAAAATACAAATTTTCACCTAAAGATGTTCAGGTTTAGATCTAATACTGTCAGTTTGAAACATTGTCTTATAATGGTGGGAATAATCCTACATATTTTTTATCAGTAGGCATATCATAACTCCATGTTGGTTTGTGTGTTTGCTAAGTGTTTACCCTCAGTCTTATCCTCTGGCAGTGATTTTTACAGTCTTATTATATTTTTCAGGAAGAATGATCAGTTTTGTATTTTGTACCTGATTTCAATGCTTATCTATTTTTTTTAAACACATAATCTAATTCCTTTTGACTTCTCTTCGAAGGTGAAATAATCTTTTGTCTTTCATTGAATGCTTGGGAACAGTTGCTCTTTCTACTGTAAACATTTTCTAAAACTAAGTGACCAATAACCACTATTGCAGAAAGTATTTCATATTCAGTGGTGTAGCAGTCACCATTTCATACTACACAAGTTCTTTAGTTCAGATGTATACATTCTAGTGAGAAAGGACGCTTAGGCCCACTGCTAAGTATAGGAGTTATTTTTACTTGTTATCTGTAATGAGTGTTTTGATTCTTATTTCAGTCTCAGCCATTCCTCCTCTGGCTGCAGAATTCTCTCCCTGCTCCCATTCACTGTCTCACCTCTCTTCCCTGTCCTTTGCCAAGTCTTCTAATCCCAAACAGCTCTCTCCTCCTTTTTGCATTCTGGCAAATCCCTGTTCTCAGTAATGCTATGTCCTGGACAGCACAGCAAAAGACTACTTGTTTGGTATACTGTTGCCTCAGCCTGGCATGACCTGGGAGCTGCAATTGCAAGGGAATTTTTGGCCATCCCTGGATCACGGGCAGAACATCCTGAAATTTTGTGGAAAACTTTGTTTTACTTGCTGTACTAAAACGTGGAAATTCAGTAGCTGATGATTTCTAAACTTTAAATTACCAAAGGTGGATGTTTTGAATCTGAGAGTAAAGTATTCATCCATAGCAGAAGTGTGACCACTTTTGATTTTCAAGGACCTACTTTAAGCGTGGAGCCAAAGTTGTGTCTACATATTAAATAAATATTAACCATGGTGGATTTCTCTTTTGTGGAATTACTCAGCCTCCTCAATGAGTGTGAACTTCAGGCACCTATTAAATGCTGAAAGAATCACACAGAATCACAGAATGTTAGGGATTGAAAGGGACCTCGAAAGATCATCTAGTTCAATCCCCCTGCCAGAGCAGGAACACCTAGATCAGATCACGTAGGAACGCATCCAGGCGGGCTTTGAATGTCTCCAGAGAAGGAGACTCCACAACCTCTCTGGGCAGCCTGTTCCAGTGCTCTGTCACCCTCACTGTAAAGAAGTTTTTTTCTCATATTCAAGTGGAACCTCCTATGTTCCAGCTTGAACCCATTGCCCCTTGTCCTATCACTGGATGTCACAGAGAAGAGCCTGGCTCCACCCTCCTGACGCTCACCCTTCACATATTTATAAACATTGATTAGGTCACCCCTCAGTCTCCTCTTTTCCAAGCTAAAGAGACCCAGCTCCCTCAGCCTTTCCTCATAAGGGAGATGCTCCATTCCCTTCATCATCTTCGTGGCTCTGCGCTGGACCCTCTCCAGCAGTTCCCTGTCCCTCTTGAACTGAGGGGCCCAGAACTGGACACAATATTCCAGATGAGGTCTCACCAGGGCAGAGTAGAGGGAGAGGAGAACCTCTCTTGACCTGTTGAATTGATAATAGTTTATTATTTCAGATAGAATAAGGTTTTGTTCTTTAATATTTTCTTTAAAAAAAGTTTAAATGCTTTTCTCAAAGTTTCTATTATTAATAAAAACTGTGGCATTGTTGAGGCAGATGATGATGGAAGCTCGAGAGCGTTTACATACAAATTGAGATTATGAGTTATAATGGTAGCATCCAACTTTTGTTAAGAGATGGTGGTCCCAGACAGGAAAGTGACTCCTTTTACTAGAGAACCCTCGATTTGTCTGTAATTTGTTATTTTTGTTATGTTTTGTCTCTAAAAAAATCAAGTTTGTCTTTGAAAAGCTAATTGTAAGGTAATAGTTTAAAGTGGATACAGTAATGGTATCTGAATTTAAAGTAAATAAACTCAAAAGCTATTTTCTGAGTGAAAATTATTCCCTGGGTGCAGAAAGAAGAAAATATTGATTAGTGGAGCATTGCTGAAAAGCAAATTTTGGAAACTGTTAAAGAGAAACACTAACCCTTTTCTTTTTACAGAGGGACAAATATAGACACAAGATATAAATAAGCTGGAGAAATGAGATAGCCAAAAAGGCAGCAATGCCATATCCAAATGCCCATCTGTGTTAATATTATTAGGAAGGGTGACTTTGGGCATTACAAGGCAATTGAGGGAGAAAGTGGAAGACTAAGGGTAGCTATTTTCAGTTCAAAGGTTCCTCTCTAAAAATCCACCAGAGTGGCTTGAAGAAAACAAAATATGTGTATCAGCCTTAGCCATACAATTTGTGTCTGTTTGACTTAGCTGTTGCAAAGTTCGAGATTAAATGTCTGTTTTAATTAGCTACTTTTAAATGAGACTAGTAAATTAGCATTATTGTGACATAGCTTTGTAGCAGCTGACTCTTAAAACTGATAACAACTGTTCTGGCCTCTTATTAGAAATATTTCGGAAAAAAACCCTGTCCTAACCACTTTTCTTAGATTGTTGAGTGCTTTTAGGCACTAGTCAGAGTCAATACGCACACAGGGAAAATAGCTGATTTAAAAAAAACCCACAAAACTGGAAATGTATTGTTAACTGCATAAATACTGTCCTACTTACTGCTGAAGACATTAATGCTTCAAACCACTAGCCAAAATGTGTACTTACTTGAAGTGTTTCATTCTGGTATCGCTGCTAAGTAAAGCTGTGACAATAAAGTTATCACAATAGGTTAATAATATAATAAGTTTGATGAATGCATTCTGTTTGCTTTCCAGAATCACAAACCTTACAAACACGTGAAAATTAAATTGTGTATTATATATAGCGTATATTGCAGTGTATACCAAGTAATGGGATTTTCCGAATGTCTAGGTATCTTTTCTAAAACATTTTAAAATGTATTTGTAAAGCTTTAAAATGGCAGGTTACATACAATAGTAAGATATCCATAATGAATTAAATCAAAGTCTATTCCAGCCTGCTATCCTCTCTACCATAGCCAGAAATGAATACCTGGGGAAGAATATAAATCTTGGGCAAGCATTCCCTAATGTTCTCTGAATCTCCTACAGTATGCAAATTAGAAACTGACTTAGCCAAACGCTGTAACCCTGTATTTTAGTAAGTAAAAGGTAACCTTTGTCAGATTTCCCTTTCATGAACTTATGTATCTTCTTTATCAAATGGTGTAAAATTTTAGCATCCACATCTGGCAAACAGTCACATACTTTGTGAAGAACATTTTGGTGGTTTGTTTTGAGTCTGATGTTTTGTTTTCTTTTGATAACCACCACCTAGTTATTGTGTTGGATTACTTAGTCAAGCCTTTTTCCAAGTCCCTCATGATTTTACTGGCATCTCTCTAACACCACGCCATCTTATCTTTCTTGGCCTGACCAACTGCAGTCTGCTTAGTTATCCCTTGTGCAGAAGCAGCTGTTGCAGCTGATGTTAGCTGAACACAAGTTTGGTTGTTCTTTTTTTTTTTTTTAATGAGGCTTGTGAATTAAGTTTAATCAGAAATGAACACGATTTTGATAAATTATTGAGATATTCTGGAAAACAGGATGTAATTAAATAGGAGAAAGTGCAAGATACTGAAGCTAGAATCCAGACTAAAGAATGGAGAGAATTGATAGCAGCCACTGCTTTAGAATAGGTCCTGAAGGTCATACTGCATGAGCTTAACGAGTTACTGCAGTCTAACGATGAACACTGTGTGAATACGTCTCCCTAGATGTGGGATGCAAGATGTATCAACTAAAGATGCTTTGCCTGACATCACTGAAGATTTGCTCTTATTGCATGTCAGAGGGGAAAACATGGCTTCAGATGAAGACAGTAGGTGAAAAAGTTGCAGTTTAACCAGCTAAGGGTCTGTAGATCGAAATGGGCAGAAAGGAACAATCTGTTTTTCTTGTTTATGATGCATAAAGTAGAAAGAAAAAGGCTTAAGCGACAGCAGTGAATCTTCAGGTTAGCTGTTATTGAAAACTTCCTAATGGCTGGGGTGTCAAAGAGCTGGAAGAGATTGTTAGATTGATTGTGGAGACATATTTTATGAGGAAGTTGTTGAAAATGCATCAGACAAAATTAATTAGGAATATCATACATTTTATTTCACCCTGTCTCCATCCACCGACATAAGTTATGTATTTCATTTAACTGGAAAAATATAATCGTTTGGAGATTCTGTTGTAATTTACAGGGTCTTAGAGGAAAGGAGAAACAGCAGTTTAACGGGAAAGGGTATCATGTGGGGCATGTTCATAGTATTCCATAAGAATAACTATTATATGACTTACTATATGTCCCTCTGCTATGGCTTGGCTGAATTCTATTGCCTTGCTGTGTCAGACAGCTTTCTGTCTCATGCAGAATGCTATTGCTGATGAAGTAAGTATGCAAATATGGAAGTGTGAAAACTGCATTTATAAACATTACAGTCGATATGACTTTTAATTTTGCCGGAGTGTAAAAATAATCAAAGACAATCGAATGTGTTTATTTTAAAAAATAAATGAGTGTCATCAGGGTTGTGTTTTGTGTGTTATTTATCCATGAAACAATAATGAATATGCAGCTATGCCTGAGTAGTGGTGTATCATTCGAAAAAAGGTGGTCCATCTTTTGGGTGTATATACCAAAGGAAGCATGGTTAGTTCACATTGACTTCAGGCTTCTGCTGCGGTTTCTAGCAGTGCTTGAAACAGACAAGCTAAAAACAAACCAGATTAGGAATACCGGTTGCAAAGTTAAGTTTCACTGTAAGCAAGGAGAAGTGTTTACTCCAGAAACTGCAGATAGGATCTGTATTGTTATGAAAAAAATGCATCGTCTCCACTAAAAAGCTAAAAGATAAAGGAAACGTGTGTGCTAAATCTTGTGAGACCTCTTACTTCATACAGATACTGGAAGAGAGAATTCTCTTTTGTAATTCTAGAATGTTATGGAGATTTTTTTAAGCAGATGAGCAATTTAAAATGGACAAAGATCTAATATAGATAAGTGTAAAATAATATGCTTAAGAAATTACTATTTAATGCAAATATAAATGACAAAATTATTTGTTTAAAGGATTTGCAAAGTAATAGTGAATTGGAGATTGGGTATGTTCTAAGGTGATTAAGTCCATTTCTATCCTGATTTTTACACACAGGCTGACAGCAGGCACACATGGATATGCGAACACTCTGTCTCTGTGAGAACATGGGCAATAGTTGCTAATGTACACGTAATGTCACTGCCGTACAAGGCAGGTATACCTGTATTAGGAATTAGTCTTCCTAAATATCAGGTACCCTGTGTTTTCATTGCTTGCAGTATATTCAAACTGGAGGTAAAATAGTAGCCATGACACGTGAATATGGGCCAATATATTGCAATGTAGGCATGATCTACAAAATGGATTTAATTGACTTTAAGCCTATGGTCCTTCCCACCCAGGTTTGTTATGAACAATGGTGAAATTTTCTTGTTCTTATGGACCTAACTTTTTTATAGCCTGTATCCAGCAGACAGTGAAAAATTACTATCCACTACCACTGTCTACTCACCAAAGATTTGTGTAGGTGGTTTTTGAGAAGGGATTAATTCAGTTCCTATAGGTCCTGCATAAGGGAAGTCTTTTTCTAGCTGGCAATGAGGGTATTTACAGCCACAGTCTCTTTTCTGTGGGCTGCCATTTTTTCCCCTCTTCCTCCCCCCCCTCTTTTTTTTTTTTTTAGATTTCTTTTTGGTTTTGTTGTTTTGGTTTTTTAACCTAGTGTGAAAGCTCTGCAGTTAGTAGGTAAGGATGTGACTTCTGTCTCTTACAGTGTCTAATTCACACCTCTTTATTTTTACGGTGTTTAAGAGAGGGTAAAACTTCAGAAGAAATCTGTTAGAAATATCTTATATACGGTCTCTTCCTGTGCTATTTTAGTTTAATTTATTTGTGGAACTTCTTTAGGGCCTAGGGCTCTCACTCTCTAGTTGCCTTAATAAACTACCCAGCAGATGGTCAGATTAAGCTTTTCCTTAAAAGTAAAAAATACCTATTAAAAGCAGGAAAATTTCATCATTATTCAAGTAATGAATTTCAAAGTAAGTTGGCATAAGAACATTCAAGCTCATTAAACAGGAGCAAAACTGCTGTTATTTTGCAAAATGGAGAAGCAGTTAAAGGATTTTTATGGCAAATATGAAGAAAGTGCTTCAATTTAAAAAAAAATGTGAGGGATTCACCGGCAGGAATCCACAGGTGGGGGATCCTCTGAACTTTTACATTTAAAGTGGAAAATGAAGCTTTTCCGTCACAAAGAATTCTATTAAGTCAGACACATACTCTCTTCCTCAGTCTGCAGATTTTATTCTACCTTTACATTGTGAGCTTCATTCAGAACTGCAAATGTGTTGGTGATCAGATCATCAAGGAGTCCTGCACAGCTCCTTTTTAAGGAAATGGTGGTATTTGCCTCTTCCTGAATGGCTGCTCTAAGTATTATTTTTTATGTTGCTTGGCTCTTTTATTTTGTTACTCTCGTGATCATAGACATGTGTGCCTATCTATTTTTACTGTTCCTATCTTGCACCCTGTGATGGTTTTACCCTCCTGGCTGGGAGCTAACTCCATACAGCTGATATCTCACCCTCCCCCCTCCTGGGGATGGTAGAGAGAATTAAAGGAGTAAAGGGAAAATACTCGTGGGTTGAGACAAGAACAATTTAATAACTAAACTACAATAATATTGAAAATAATAGTAATATATACAAATACAAAAATGAGTGATGCACAGTGATACTGCTCAACACCCGATGGCCAATTCTCAGCCTGTTCCCCACTAACGATCCTGGAGCAGGGAGAGTCCCAAAACCTCAATCCTGGAACAGAGATAAGAGTCTGAGCGTCCCAGACTGACGAAGGGAGGGAGACAACCCTGGGAGAAGGACCACCTGGAGGGAGCCAACCCGGAAAGAGAGCTGACTTGGAGCAAGAGAGTGAGCTTCAGGATAGATCCTTACCTATATACTGGGCATGATGTGCGTGGTGTGGAGTAGACCATTGTCCAGTTTGGGTCTCAATCCTAAACCTTAGATTGAATCCTAGGCTAGGAATTAGGGCTGTGCTCCCTCCCAGCTTCTCCTGGACCTGCAGACACTGGCAAAGCAGAGAAGCTGAAAAGTCCTTGACTGTCCTGCCAGCAACTGTAAACATCAGTATGTTATCAGCCTTCTTGTCAGCCCAAATCCAAAACACAGCCTCTTACTAGCTACTGTGAAGAAAGTTAACTCTGTCCCAGCCGAAACCGGTACGCACCCCCGGCTGTCATACATAAAGCTAATGGGTTGGACCCATTCTGTTGGTCAGTGTCTTCCTGCAGTGGGTGCCAAGATCTGTCTATAATGATAAACAACACTGATAGCAGAAAAGATGACCCGTTCATTCAGGGTATCAAAAGCAGTCAAAGGAAGAGCTGAAGAAATAGACCTTTCCTCTGTTGATTTGTAAGCAGTGTTCTAAGGTGAATCAGATTGAAGAGGACGCAATGCTGTAGGATTATTCTTGTGATTGTGCTAAGGTAGTCCTCAGGATTCCCAGGTAGGTTTAAAGATCTGTAGACTGTTTCATGCTGTGGTTTTCACATGTAAGTGCTTGCCTTTGAGAACTGAATGCCAATTAGAAGCAAATTTCCCTTGACTGTAGTGGAAACTGTGCAATGTACCCATTAACTGTTTAGTGCAATTTTTGTTCTATTATTTCAGAATAATTTAATCATGGTTAATTAATGCATATAAAACCTTCATAATGTGATTCCTTAACATATACTTTAGGAAAGTCTTTATGTCACACCTGTGTACTTCAGTAAATTTTCCAACTGAGTCGTGTTTTCATGAAATCAAAATGTATTCAGGATAAGAAAAATAGTAATGATTCTTCACATAGCTTGAGCGTATACCTGTGTAGATGGCAGCAGCTCATTATCCTGATAACATCCAAAGAGGGGCAACAGACAGAAAGAGAATGTGAAGAGGATTTGAATCACCTTGAGGAGCAGCTAAGGGGATTTAATATATATAGCTTGGCAAAAAATATACCAAGATGTTAGGGTATCATAGGAATCTACAAAGATTTTGAAGATAATTACGCATAGGAAAGAAAGGTGTGATTATATATGGTGGTTGAACAGCATTTCAAAGAGTAATGATTTGAAACTAAAATAGAAGGTTGTACGTGAAACTGAATTTGGCTTGTAAATCTAGAATGGCATGAAGTTTGTTGACTTGATTAATACGAAATAGAGTAATTCAGGTTACTGCCATTTTGCTCTGTGTTCAAGAGTGTGGGTGCTTAGGGGAGAAAAAGAAGAAATAACCTTCTCTTCCCTGTCTCCGTCACTTCTTCCCTCTCTCCCTCTGTCTCCCTGCCTCCTTCCCTCCCTTTCTTCCTGACTCCTTCCATCCCTTCCTCCCTGTGGTGTTCTGCCTTCCACTTGTTCCCTCCAGTACCCTTCACCCCCAATGAGTGTCTGTCTTGTGTTGGGCTTGATACCAGAGCAGGTTTCCTAAGATGCAGCAAAAGATGCAGCTAGTTGAATACAAATATTGGTTATGGAGGAAATGATTTTACTTATTCTCCATCAGCCAAACAGAGAAATCCTATGCAATGATGTCCTTCCCCATCTGAGCTGTTTTCTCTATTGAAGAAGCTACCAAAGTTTACAAACAGTACAAGCTGAAGCTTCCACTTAGTGCTTCAGTAACAGCCTCTTTATGTTCTATTTTTCTTCTTTATATGCTGAAACTACCCTTTGAATACCGGAAGGAACTGGTATTCTGAGCTTTTGGGTTTCCTGATTTAATAGTCAGTTTTACAAAGGGGCCTGTGATGTGGAACACGTAAGCTGCATGGCAATTCCAGCCTTTCTGTGGCAGTACTCACTAAATGCCTTTTTATTTTGTATAGTTTTTAAAGTGATTCTGTCACTTTGCTTAAGAGTGATACTTAAAATCTGTTTAGCTTTTGAGTTGTTTCTCTTTTTGTGATTGTATGCTTGTATATTTCCTGTAGGGAAACACAATGCTTGTAAGTGGCATATTGTAACCGAGTAATTAATTGCATTAGCAATTTACTTGTCCTTAAGAACAACTGAATAAAACTGATTTGTAACATCAATAAAGCTCACTTTTTTCTACACCTTTTTTTATTTATTTTTAGGAATGTTGTCTCTGCAATTTGAGAGGTGGTGCGTTAAAACAAACTACTGACAAAAAGTAAGTAATATATACTTGGAGCTTGTATGTGCTACTTTTAAACTGGATTCCCAATCTATTCACATGTACAAAGCATTTTTAAACCTAATTACATGACAGTGCCCCTTTAAGCTGAAAAACTGCAGAATTAAAATTATGCCTTTTGAAATGTGCCACTGGCTTTTTGTGAAGTAGTAGCATGCTAAAATGTACATTTGTACGCGCTTAATTGTTCCAAATGCTATTCAGCTGGCCTTTGTGTAAAGAAAATAAATGAGAGCTCATTCGTCATTGTTTGCATGGACAGGTCTTATCAAACAGCAGAGTATTTTCTTCTTTGGTCATGGAAACTTGTGATTACAGAATTCAATACAGTACCTTTGAACTTCTAGAAACAATATTTTTAATTAATTAATTTGGATCATATTGAAATAATTTCAGATTTTGAAGGGTTTTTAAAAATACACTTTATCATACACTGCCAAAAATAATATTATTGCTGACATCATGCTATTAACAGCATCAGTATTTTCCTCTGTATTTGGGTGACAGAACACTATAGCAAGGAACCCTAACAGATAAAATGGAAAATGTTGCAGCTTAATGTTTTTTTCAAGCCCAGTAGTGGAACAGTCTTTATGCATTTTGAATCTTCTCATAATTAATTAAATTATTTTAATAACTTAGCAATATCGTGTAGATATCTTTCTTTAACCCTTTGTAATGCAGCGGTAAGAAACGATCTATGTGCAACATTCTTTTCCGCTTACTGGGCAAGATTTTATTTAGTCGGTTGCATGACTCTTGTAAGTTGTCCAGTTAGGAGAAGGTTTTATACGAAATTTACAGGCCAGATCTTACCTTCAGAAAGCATTAAAATTGTAATGGTTTTAATGGAGGTTTTGACCAACACATGAAAATACTCAGCTGCTTTCTAGTTCTGCTTTAGTTTCCCCTAAATTTGCTACCTTCATTTCTTACTAAAAAAAAAAAAAAAAAAGAAAATGACAGAAGTGTTATTTCAATAGAATTTATCGTGCACTTTTGATATTTGCTGCTGATGTAGACTGATTGCTGCATCTTTGAAAATGCGTATGTCTTTTTCACAGATCAATTACAATGTTTTAGAAATGTTTCAAAAAATTTGTTCGTAGAAAAAAATCCACAGAGGTTTGCAGAAGGTGACTTTCTCTGCACAACTGCACCTAAAGTCTTTGGTTTTGCATTATACACCTCTGTAGATTTCTATTACAGATTTATGAAATGAGAGATCTGTAAGAGCAGTTTAGCTCTTGTTTTCCTGTTTCCATAACACCTTACAGTTGGTACACATTGTTGAGTCTTTCGTCTGTGTTTCAGCATTAGCTACCATTCCAGACTTTTGAGACTTTTCTGAAAAGTATGTTCCAATTATGTTTTTTTTTTTCTCCAACAAGCATGAAATCCAACATGAGCATTCCCTGCCTTCCTTCTTCTTCTCTCACATACTGATCAGAGTTGTAGGATGCGCACTACTTAGATTTAAAACATGGGGGTTGTGTAACAACTTGCTATATAGGAGAGATGACATTCCTTCTTTTCAGCAGAACACAACTGTTGTTTCGAGTCCTCGAGTCAGAGTATAAAGGTTTGAATACAAATTTATTGAAGAGGCATTTTATTTATAGCATTTCTGTCCCATAAACTTAGATGGTAAGACAATGTAGTTTTGCAGGCAGGCAGCAATGAAAAGAAAAAGGATGTTATTAAAAGTTAAAAAGTCTCGAAGCAAGACTTTTTTTCTGCAAGTTAGAACATAAAGAAAACTTTCACCATAATAAGAGGATAGATCTACAAGCTTTATCTGCTTTCATTTGGGTTGAACTGTGTAACTTGTTAATTGATATGTCATCTTTACACACAGCTCTTATTTCAGACTTTGGCCACTACAAGTTTAATGTCACATGACAGAAGTTTGTTCAGTCCCTATATGTTGTATTATACTTTTCCAGTTACTTTTGTCAAAGATGAGTTATTGAAATAGCACCACTCTAGTGCAGGAAAGAGAAATATTTCTGTTCTGCTGGGTCACCCCCTATGTCTTTTAGCTCCAGCCTTCCTTCGTGTTAACCTGCTCAGGTAATGTGTGTCTCTGGAGATCTACAGAGGCAAATGTTCAGGTCTTGCAAAAAGTAGCAAATAGGGTAATGAGAAAAGATGTACAATAAATGACTGATAATATGGCAAATATGAGTCAAGAAACAGAAATGTTTTCATTTCTTCAGATTTACTAGTTGTCTACTCGAAAAAAAAAGATTTTAGAAATAGTCTCACAAAACTACTCTTTGTAAATAAAAATGTCATTGGCTTCTCTTTTACTTCATATAATACGCACTTTTAATACTAGTATCAGACTTTAGTTTCATTTAGTCTTTCTTATTTTGAGATTTATATATTGAACCAGCGTTTGGAGGATATAGCAGTGCTTTCTGATGAGTATAGGAACTACATAGCATTATCTTGAAACATCTGACAAGTTTCCTGAAGTTGCACTGAAGTCTTACGTGTTGCATTGGTCCTAGGCACTTGACAGGTGCTTTCACTGCTGAAGGGGATCCAGTTCATGTTGGACTTTACAGTGATAGCCTGGTCAGTTTGCTACTTCAATGCCTTTGTGTCTGTAAACAGAAGGTCTTGATAATACTTTGTTTTATGCTTTGATAGATGTATGACTGCATGTGATCATATGTGTTGCCTAAGAATAGTTACTCAGGTCTGAGTAATGGTAATCCAAAACACTGTAGGTGATAAATTGCATGAGTCAAATAGTGTGATCTATACATGTGCAGCTGGGTAGCACAACTACAAAAACCTTGCACTTAATGAATTGAAGGTTAAAGATGCTTAAAAAATTGTTGCAGTAAAACCCCAATCTGAAGGTATATTTACACAAGTGGTAGTGTTGTAAGGCTTGATAAATTTCACTTATAATCCTAATCAGGAAGTATGTAGAGATGATTGCTCTTAGAAAAAAAAACAACAAACAGCAAATAACAAAACATCTTAAACACTTGTAATTCTGTGGGTTTTTTTGGTGGTGTTCTTGACTTGCCACTTTTTGCAGGTGGGCACATGTAATATGTGCGGTTGCCATCCCAGAAGTCAGATTTGGTAATGTCACAGAACGTACACCGATAGACACTAGCAGAATACCTTTGCAAAGATTAAAATTGGTGAGTAGTGATTAATATATATGCTTCATATATTCTTTGCTATTGAGGTGTTCTAATAATAGAAATTTATTAAAATCCGAATTGTGGTGATTATTGAAAGGTCCAGAGCACGAAACTGTGTTTAAGGTAAGGAATAAATAACCAGGGTTTTACCAAGATAGGCTTTTTGATGTATAACAGCAATTCATTAACACTGGTAGCGGCCTTTGGTATTTTATTAAAAGAAGTTTGAACCTGCCCTCCCCCCAGAATGATGACAAACTTGAGCAGTGTCAGCTGTGAAGGTTTCAGTTGTGGAACTGTCTTGGTGATTAAAGTGTTGAAACCCAAACAGACTGGGAATATCACAGAGTGAGGTCTTTTCATTATGTGTTTTTGCCTCAGGGAACTATTTATGAAGGTAAAAGGATGTATGAACTTTTTGTTAGGTGGTATCTCTACCATCTGGGCATTAAAAAATGTGCACAAAATAGATCACACATTATAATGGATGAAAAAAACCCCTATTTCCTGAGGAATTTCAAAAGCTGGTGGAAAACATAAATAAAAGTGCATCAGCTACTAACAGTTGCATCCTATGTTAAATCTAGAATGACAGTGTCATTCAAGAAGGTTGATGTGCACAAGCAGATGTGTGTAAGTGCAATGTAGCAGTATTTTCCTTGTTGTATTACATGGGAATTACTCTGCATCACTATGATGTCGTCTGATAGAAAGCGATTAGGTGCCCATTCAAAATCGTAGGGAAAAGATAACATCAGTTTTCTGACTCTGCTCCACACTATTTGCAGAGCGGCTCTTAGTCTACCTGGCCTTATACTTGCTCATTTGGAACTT
The DNA here is from genome assembly GCA_011057875.1 of Pterocles orientalis. Taxonomy (NCBI): domain Eukaryota; kingdom Metazoa; phylum Chordata; class Aves; order Pterocliformes; family Pteroclidae; genus Pterocles; species Pterocles orientalis. Next base: position 1,611,668 of record WKFP01014321.1, on the reverse strand, counting down.
CTAATATTTTTATTACGTTTTCATTTCATTTAATTCATTATTTTTTGTTTTCTAGCTGTATTTCTGCATGTGGAGATGCAGCTTTGAGTGTTTTAAATTGATAGCAAGTCCTTCAGATGGTAATTCATTCTAAATTCATGTTAAAAAATTTTAAAATTTTGCTTTTCACTTGTCCTTTTTAAAATAATGTAAAACACATTTCTAAAGAGTATATGTAACCCATTATAAAAAATGTTCTTCCTAATCTGAAAATAAAACCAATTAGAAGCACTAAGAATTAATTTAATATGTTCAGTGAGGATCTTAAACAGTCAGAGACGTGTATCTGGTTGGAAATCGTTAGTTCAGAGGTTAAAACCAAAAATGTTTAATTTACTAGATGTTGAAATTTATTCTCTGAGTTGTCCATGACTTGAACTGGCTAAGAGTAATAGGAGCCTTTTGGAGATGGCTTGAATTAATTTTAAATTCTTGATTATGAAGGTATAGAGACAAACTTTTTGCGAAGTTACATGATTTACAATTCCTGGGTAATTTCTACTGACTATGAGGCAATTCTGTTAATCAGTTATTTATAACTGAGAGATTTTTCTTCTATTCTTTTCTTTGTTTGATAACAGATTGCTTATAGTCCTTATTGCTTTTTCTGTTCTTGAACCCTCTTTCAATGTAAAGTGACATTGAAGCACCACAGATTGTATTAAGTTGTATGTACCTTTTCGGTCTCCTCTGAGTCCCTGAGTGTTTAGAAATATGGTACTTGCTTTCCTTAATGCTGTTTTATAAACTAAAAGAGTTTGTATATTTGGGTGCAGTGAATGTTGTGATGAAGGAACTCGTGTGAATACAGTAAAAATAAGAGGCAGGGTACTTTATAACAGCCATAAATGTAGTATTGGTATGGGTGGTGGACAGCCTTACTGGGAGGGAAGGAAGCACTATAATCCTGGTTTGGATCATTAAACCTTACTTTTCCAAGACTTAGTTTCTGACATTGAATTTATAATGAAATCGCTAGGCTTGTACTAATTTCAGGGAAGTAGGCAGCTTGACCATTTCAAAAGGCTCTATAATTATTTAATGCCAATAGATCAATAAAATGCTGATCCTTGGGCAAAGGAGCAGAGAAGATTAATCTCTAAAACCACCAGCAGTCTGTCTCCTTTTAAATTTTGCCTTTTGTTGCAAATAAGTTGCTCTATCTGATAGCCTACCCAGTTTCACAGTGAATACGCTAGCTAAACTAAATCTCTTGCAGTAGTATTCAATATTTTAAAAAAATATTTAAAAAACCAGATACTAGATAAAATTGCATGGATACTTTAGATTTTCTCAAAAAACCCTGTGTGTTAGATACTTCCTGTAAATTGTTTCTCTTGTTTCCTGAAATGGGGTTCCTACTGCTCTAAAGAGGTTGCTGTCAATAGCTTTCTGTATGTATGCCACGTCATTCTCAAATGAAACATGATCCTTACATTAGTCTTCACTTCCTGGCTGTCGATGCTACAGAGCAACATTGGTACTCTCATATCCACTGACATTGGATTCCTTGCCTTGGCGGAACCCCAGGAATTATATCCAAACTAATTCTGTTTCTTTCTCTAGGAATTCCTGTCCCTTCTTCCCCCTACTTGACCCCAGTTCCATTCTTACCTTTCAGTCCCCTCCATTATCATATACTCTACACTTCGGAGTAGACAGCTGATACTATCTGTCTTGCTGTTAACTTCTGTAAAAACCATACTCAGTAATTCACACTTTTATGTTAGCTCTGGGAATCTGTGAGCAATGATTTAGGCCAGTTTTCCCCTTTGAAATTGTAGGGATAGCCAATACTGCTCTTCAGCAGCCAATTCCTGCTTCACAGCTATCCTGTTTGTTAGTTTAAGGGTATCTTTGTTCATCGGTCTTCATCATTCAAAGCCAGAGAGTGTTTGTTGGGTAAGGAAAGGCAAATTTTTTACTTTGTTTGTTGATATCGAGTCTTCATAAGCAATAAAGTTTTTAAAAATACTTTTTTGGGCCTATGTTTATAATGCTCTTTCTGTTAAAGCATGAGATAGCTTATAAATGTGGGCTTTCATACTACGCTGTCTCTCCTTTATAACATTTTGAATGTGTTTTTTAAATTAGTAGAAAACAATGAAAAACAAATATAAGAGGATGGGTTACATTCTAGCATGCAGCCAAACCAGAACTAAATCTTGCAATGTGGGCCAAAGGGTTCTAGTTATTTTAAACATTTCTCTTTCTATCCCCATCCTCCCCCTTCCTTCTTCCCGTCCTTCTTCCCTCCTTAACATCTCTCTCTGAAATAGTAAGAAACCCAGATAAGCAAAACATGTACTGTTTTCAGAGATCTGTAGAGGATGAGCTGACATTTTCTTTCATGTAGCACCTACAAAGGAATATCAAAGGAAATAAAAAGTCAATGTTTTATTTTTTCACAAATTAAATAACACCTGTGCAAACATGAACATATTGGTAGGCTGGTTTCTTTATTGCTTAGCTAGTATGTATGCTGATTGCTGTTAAATATTTCTAATTCACTAGACGTTTTGGGTTGGAATCAGTGTGTTTCCTATCAATCTTTCCATTAAAGTATTTGCTATATACTAATTTCTTCTACAGTAAAAACTCAATATTTGTATTATGCCTATAGTAGCTAATAGGTTTAAAATTATTTTATGTAACTGGTTCGTGTTTGCAAGTTGGTGAGTTTTTATAGAACACCAAAATTTTCCATATTTCCTTAGCTTCTTTCAATGGGTCATGTGCCATGTTTCATTGTTGCTGAAAATTTATATGACACAGTGAAATGTTCATTAAAAAATAATTCTCTTGAAAATTATTCCTTAATGCTAGTGTACAAAAACAGTCTAAATCAATACCAATAGAAGATTTTGGTGCTTTGTCTTTCACAGGGGAATGGGAAAGAAAATAATGTGATACATTATGTGTTGAAATACAGACAGTTGAATCATCACTTATGTTTTAGGGGTGTGCACCAGTGATATTGATGGACTCTAGTTGACTTTTCATGTGAAAGCTAAAGGCCTCCCAGGCAACCTCAGTGTAGAGAGCATCCCATAAAGACCCTGTAGCCTGCAGTTTCTTCACTTAAACTCTTTGTGACTAAACCTTTTCTCTTTTTTTGAAACTTATGTGAATGGGAAGATGAAATTGTCCTGATCTCCCTTGTCAGAGAGTAAGACTTTCTTCCTTTATTTTAGCTTCAGCCTGGATGATCACATCCATCAGACCCTTTGATTTCCAGTAGCAATGTGAAATGGCAATTTGTGATTATCAAGCTAGGAAACAGGTTGAATTCAGATGTTTATGCACAGGTTCTAAAATGAAATGGCTAGAGGGATCTACCTTACCATACATATTACATATTTTAAAACAATATTTTACATAAACTATAGTATTCTAGCTGCTTTGCAGACACTTAGTTCAGATGGTTTCTGTTCCAGTGGTCTCCAAGTTTAATAGCAGATACATAAGCAAGGGTGAAAAGACAGGAAATACACAAATGCTAACTTAAATACTGTTTTATCACATAAAAAATATTGGGAGAAGATAAAAGGGAGGAGTTGGTGGGAAGTGATGATATGGAGGGAGACCACATGAAGTTTGTCTAAATGTATATGCAGAGTTTCAGCTGGTGACAATTTGGACCAAGTGTGTGATGGAGGAAAGAAAGCTTATGCCATGAGTGAGTGTGTTGTCAGCTTCCATCCCAACGCAGTTTAATGGCATCTAACAATTTACCCAAAGCAGATAAAACTTAGGTTTCTATCTGAGTTTAGCTTTCATTTATTTATTTATTTTTATATTTGCCTTGTTCAATTTACGCCTCCAAGAGAAGCTTGGGTGTAAACTCCTACTGTTGAAAACCTATTTTCCTTGACTCTTTAAATTTATGAGGCTTTGGTTCATAGAAAACAGACGGTGCATTCCTGCATGTCAAAGTCAATAACAAAACTCAATTTTACTTTGGGAAGAGAGAATCTTTTCCCCAGTTGCCTAGATAGTCTCTGCTTTCAAGAGAGTGTTAATTACTCAGCTCTAATTAAAAATATGATATGTCGCTGCATGAAAAAGTCTCTGGAGATGAAAAAAAAGCAGTCTGACCTCTAAACATAAACTCAGCCTTTAAAAGAAAGAATAAGTACTCTCTTGTCTGTCATCCTATTTTAATAAAACATAGGAATTAAAAATAGCATTAAATAAAACCACTTACTATTATATATGTCCAAGGAATCCAAGCCAATAGGAATATTGAGCCTAGTTTCATTTACCCTTGTCAGACATGTGACTTATAATGAACAATAGTTGTTGTAAAAGAGAGTGTTTAAATATTTCACCTGTCAAAAGAAACATTGAAATAGAATCATTAGCATCTGATCCTAAATATACATATTTAAAATGTCAGCTCTAAAATAATGTTTTGAATAGAATACATGTCAGCTCAATAGCAAAATATATTATCTGCTTTTGCTCTTTTTGCTGTTTTAAAAAGCTTGAGTGTGGGACTGACTTTGTCTTTACAGGCAGTCACTGCAATGCTGTGCTGAAACATGCACGTAATATGCTTTTGTTTCTTTATCTGTAGAGTTTCCTACTATTTTCACATTTGAAATCCTATTTCTCCAAGAAAACAGAGGTAGAAAATGAGTTTTGGAATAGCTGAAGTTGCCCTGAAGCTTTTGATGACCGCAAATTTGTATTTGACAAGTGAACCGAATATATAGGCACAAGTGTACTCTGAGTGAGGAACATTATTTTGAAAAGAAATTTACACTGTGATGATGACTGATCCACAAGCCTTTCAGTATCTGGCTGAAGCCATAAAGTTCTTTTTAGAAGCCTGTACACTTTAAAATTTGCACCTGAAGGCAAATAATAGTGAGTTTGAAAGCCAAAGATTATAGTTTTGAAAGGTACATCAATTCTGAAAATACAGATGTTTCTCTGTGGTATACCACTGAAGAATGGAATCAAAGTGAAAATGTGTATGAGCTTTTAAAAGAATGAGCAAATATTCTCCTGCTTGCCACTCTCTTTTAATAATGTATGAAACCTAAAAAAGGATTAAAGACCTTTGAGGACACTGCTCATCTGTGTTCTATTTTGTAATGAGATTCATTTGTTAAACTAGAGTGTAATAGTAGAACTATTGCAGCTGTGTTTGTGGAAGAGTAAAGAAACATTTGCAGTGATGTATATCAGTGCTGCTATGCATTTCTGGTAGTACAAAGAGCTATTGATTACCTTTCAACATTTCAAAAAATATTACTGGAAGGGCAATTGAGCAGAATCATTACACCATACATAAATTCATGCATTACCTAACAGATTGCACGCATTCACAGGCAGCAAGAGCAAAATAGACAGAAATCTTGAAACAGATTTAAAAATATTTCTAATTGTTTTAGAATCGTTAATGAAATAGTGTTAAGTAGCACACTTTCTTATATTAAAAAGTGGTAAACTAGGAATGATGCAATAGTTGATTACCAGGATATATAATTTGTTAAAAATGTAGTAACTCATTGTAATCATGTACAAAATGCAAATTAGTATAGATGCTTAAGTCACAACCTTCATAAGATTTTTAATAATGTGTTAGAAGAATGTACACTGCCGGCTGTACAGTGTATACTGCTAGAATAATTTGCTGCAATGAGTAGATCCCTTGCAAACTGTCAAATTTGTATCTTGCAGTGGTACCATACCATAAAGTCTTATGAAAAATATGGAAAATGTTAGATATATGTGACTTTCATACTTTTATGCTTTTTATCCAAAAGAGCAAAAGGGCTTGTGACTGTATTTCAGATTAAAGCTCAGTTTTTCACTGATACTCATTTGAAAGATCTTATAATTAAGCCAATAAGGTAGAAGAACCTATCGGGATCTACATCTATGGTTATTCATCTGAACATTGCACACACTGCAATATTTGATAAGTTACTTTAAGGCTTAGTTTACCTTTCTGTTTCTCAATATTGGTGTCACTATGTTGCTGAGAAAAAATAATGCCCAATAGCTGTGTAAGATTTTGAAAGAAATGTTCCATTGAGTGGAACATTAAGTTGTTAAGAGTTATGTTATGTGCCCAGGAATATTAATGATGGGTGCTGGTGTACATTGTATTTATTTATGAATTAACATTTAGATTATGGGTTTTTTTAACCTTTTTTTTTGTTTTAGTTGCATATGAAAATTTTCTGTAGAAAGGCATTCAATGTAGAAAGTGATTCATAATATATAAGGGGGAAAAAAATAAAGTGTGACAGTTAAAATACCCAGGAAAGTGACAGAAACATGTCTGCTGACGTGTAGCAACTAGTAGGGATTAAATGTGTCCAGTGTGTGCAGAATTTAAGTGAGGTTTTAGAAGCATTTAGTGGGAGGAAAAAAAACTGACATCAGGGTTGTATCTGTAAGAAAAGAACTTGCAGACAGCATAATCCAGGAAAGCTTATCTCTGATCACCACATGCACAAAGTATAGAAGCATTTTTATTGGTTTTGGTTTTGTTGTTGCTTATGTTGCTTTTGTAGTGATTGAATGCACATCAAACCAAGGTATTTTTCAATGTAGATTTAAAAGAGAAAAACTTTCTTCTGTAATCCTTTATATTTTTTGCATCCAGGGAAAGCTATTTTAAACGGGAGCATCAGTGCAATTATTACCTGTTTGATTTATGAGACCATAAAGATGCATTGTTTAATCTTCTAGAAATGTACTTTTTTATTTTCCATAAGTCTTAGGCAGTTTTGGATAAATTTTGTTGTGCTATTGACTGTATGCAATTTACATATATTTTTTTTAAAAAAGCACTCCTCACCAACATCAGCAGGTGCTTATGTATCATTCCATTATACTTTTATTCCTTTGAAGTTTTACGTCCTCTGTTTTATGTCCTCCAGAATCACAGAGTCATAGAATGGGACCTTTAAACATATCTAGTCCAACCCCCTGCCATTGGCAGGGACATCTTTCAATAAATGAGGTTGCTCAAAGTGTTGCCCAGCCTGACCTTGAACACTTCCAGTGATGAGGTATCCACAGCTTCTCTGGATAACCTGTTCTGCTGTCTCACCATGCACATTGTAAAAAAATTCTTTCTTATATCCAATGTAAATCTATGCTCTTTTGGTTTAAAACTATTGCTCCTTGTCCTGTCACTACAGGCCCTGGTAAAAAGTCTTTCCCTCTCTTTTTTTATGAGCTCTATTTAAGTATAGAAAGGCCACAATAAGGTCTAACGGAGCCTTCTCTTTTCCAGGCTCAACAACCCCAACCCTTTCAGCCTTTATTCATAGGAGAGTTGTTCTGTCACTCTAAATGCTTTTGGCTTGGAACCACTGTAACAGGTCTGGATCTTTTTTGTGCTGGGGACCTCAGGGCTAGATGTGGTACTCCAGGTGGAAGAACTCTCATGAGAGAGGAGTAGAGTGGGAGAATCACCTCCCTTGACCTGCTGATAATGCTGCCTTTGATGCAGTCCAGGACACAGTTGGCTTTCTGGGCTGCAAGTGCACATTGCTGGCTCATGCCCAATTTTTCATCCACCAGTATCCCAATTTTTCATCCACCAGTATCCCCAAATTCTCCGCAGGGCTGCTCTCAACCTATTAATCACCCAGTCCGTACTGATACTGAAGATTGTCCTGATCCAGGTACAGGATCTTGCCCTTGGCCATGCTGAACTTCATTAAGTTCTCACGGGCCCATTCCTCAAGCCTGTCAAGGTCTCTCTGGATGACATCCCTTTCCTCTAGTGTATCAGCTGCACTACGCAGCTTAGTGTCATCTGCAAACTTGTTGAGGGTCCACTCAATCCCACTATCTCTGTCATAGAAGAAGATGTTAAATAGTATGGTGGCCCAGTACAGCCCCTTGAGGGACACCACTCATTACTGGTTTCCACTTGGGCACTGATCTGTTGACTGTAACTCTTTGGATGTGGCGATCCAGCCAATTCTTTATACATCTAGTAGTCCATCTGTCAAACCCATATCTCTCCACTTTACCAGCAAGAAGCTTGTGGGGGACTGTATTAGAGGCCTTACAAAAGTCCAGGTAGATGACAATCTGTAGTTCTTCCCTTGTCCACTGATGCAGTCAGTCCGCTGTTATTGATGGCTACTTGGTTAGCCAGACATGATTTGCCCAGGGTGAAGCCATGTTGGCTGTCTCCAGTGACCTCCATGGCTTCCATATGTTTCAGCATAACTTCCAGGAGTCTCTGTTCTGTGGTCTCACTGGGCACTGGGGTGAGGCTGACTGGTCAATAATTACCAGGGTCCTCCTTTTTAAAAAAAGGTAATGTTGTTTCCTTTTCTCCAGTTACTGGGGACTTTCCCTGACTGCTATGATTCTTCAGATATGATGGAGAGTGGCTTAGCAACTACATCAGCCATTTAGCTCATGACCCTGGGGTGCATCTCATTGGGTCCCATGGACGTGTGCGTGTTCAGGTTCCTCAAATGGTGTCGAACCTGATCTTCTCTTAAGTGGGAAAGACTTCATTCCCTCAGTCCCTGCCTTGAAGTTCAGGGACTTGGGAGATGTGGAAAGAGAGATTACCATTGAAAACTGAGGCAAAAAAGTTGTTGAGTACCTCAGCCGTCTCTGTGTTAGTTGTCACTAGTTCTGTCTCATTTATGGGGCGGGGGGGGAGTAGGTGTGGGAGGGATAGGGGGTGGTACATTTTCTTTAGTTTTGCTTTTCTGACCAACGTACCTGTAGAAGCCATTGTTATTATTCTCTGCATCTGTTGCCAAATCCATCTCCAGCTGTGCCTTAGCTTTCCCAATCCCATCCCTACACATCTGGGCAGTGTCCCTGTGTGTCCCTATCTTCCCAGGATACGTGTCTGTGCTTCCACTGCTTATGAATTTCTTTCTTATAATTTAATTTGACCAGGAGGTCTTTGCTCAGTCATGCTGGTCTCCTGCCCTCCTTACCTGTTTGCTTACTCAGGGGAATTGAGACCTCTTGTGCTCTAAGAATAATAGGCTTAAGAAGCTGCCAACTCTGTTCTGCTCCTTTGTCCCTGAGGGCAGTTTTCCAGGGGGTCCCATCCTGTAATTCCCTAAACAACTAAGGCTCAGTCTCCTAAAATTCAGGGTCTTAACTTTACACTTCGCGTGGCCCATATCCCTCAATTCTGTGAATTCCACCAGGGTATTATCACTTTAGCCCAGGCTGCCACTGATCTTGACCTCTGTAACTGGTTCATTTACGTTGATAAGCAGCAGGTCCTTTAATGCATGTCCTCTGGTTGGGCTGTGTCACCTGTATTAAGAAATTATCCTCTATGCCCTCCAAGAGTCTCCTGGACTGCTTACAGCTTGCTGTGCTGCTTTTCCAGCAGATGTCAGGGTGGCTGAACCCCTGCTTGATCAGAGCTTGTCAGTGTGAACCTTCCTGTAGGTGAAGTAAGAACACTTTGTCAACAGGCTCCCCTTGATCAAGTGATGAGTAGTGAGCACCAACCATGAGTTTTCCTTTGTTGGCTTGGCCCCTGGTTTTTACCCATAAGGTCTCAAACTGTTCATTGCCGTTTTTCAAAGACAACTCTGTGCAATCAATCAATTTTTTTTTACACAGAGGACAACCCCTCCACCCCTCCTTCGTTGCCTGTCCCTCCTGAAAAGTTTATAGCCATTCATTGCGATGCTCCAGTCATGAAATTTGTCCCACCAGGTTTCAGTGTAGCAATTAGATCATAGCTTTCCAGCTGTGCAGTTGCTTCCAGCTCCTTCTGCTTATTACTTATGCTACACACTGTTTTATGGTCTTGATGTGTTTTAAGGATAGAATGCAAAATTAATTATTTGGACATAATTGGAAATAGTCGGAAACTAATTTCAGTGAGAATGTTTAGCTTTCGGAGGTTAAGTTTGGATTTTTAGTACTTTAAGCCACTTTTTCTTCTGTCATTTTCTTGTTTAAAGTTTTGTGCTGCGAGGCATTGCTGTGGTGATTCTTGGAACATTATTGTCAGAGCTGTTCCCTGAAGTGAAAAAGGTCCAGTACAGTTTATAAGCCTGAGAATCTGGCTACATGACCAGATATTAGTTTTCCTTTAGGAAGATGACCCCTCTTTGAAATAATATTTGTAAGGAGCTACCGAAGAAGGTAGTAAGTTGAGTTAAGCAGCAAATTCTGGGAACTTGAAACAACTCAAGTTAATGTTCATTTTAAAGAGCAAAGAATGATTACTGAACTGCTGCTGGGGATTACCTTTTTCCATGAGATGAAGTAGCTCTGTGTGAGCTTTCTGTATATGCAGTTTCCAAGAAAAAGGATGAAGTATCTGTTCTAGATAAGTTTTACTACCAGAAAAATGGCACATTCTTTTAGAGACTAGTGATTTGTTCTTGCTTTGTTTACAGTGTTGTCTTTTATCAGTCATTTATTTCATCGTGCAGTTTCATTTTGCATCCCATTTTTATCAGAAGAAGTTATGGTCTCTTAAATAGTCACATCTTGAGCTATAGATGAGTGTCTTAGATTACCCCAAACGACACAGAACAACATTTTGTCTCTGGAGGAGTGGCTTATTTTCTGCTGCATATGTAATGGTGTGAGATCATTTGCTAAGCACATTCAGTATGTTTAACTGTGTGGTCTTCCGGCTGTACGTTGTTTTTATTACCAGCAAGCATTACATCTGTCTTGTCAGCTCTAAACTTAAGCAGCTTACTTATTCCTTGTACCTTATCACAGCGGGGCACTTGGCAAGCTGAGAGACTACACTGTCCAAGTCTGACAAATAGAAGTCATAAAGCAATGTCAATATCATAATGATGGCACTGCAGCATACACCATCTTCCAATTTCTCCCGTAGCCTATGTGTTACAGACTGACACTGTATGACAGAAAGTTATCTTGGTGGACAGCCAGTGTTACTGTCTGTTTTTTCAGCAGAGGATGGGGTGTCCAAAGGTGCCATATCAGTGTCACACATAAATTGGTGGAAAGCTCATAAAATGAGTAATGAATATGTTAACTTCATATTCTATAAAATTTAACTTTGTGAAACTGGGAAGATATAAGGGTATATGGACATAAATAGAGTCTGTGGAAAATATCCTAAACTGGATTTGAAAAATTATATATTCCTCTGCTTTTTGGATATCAGAGCAATAGTAGGAGATATGTTCTTGTGCAAATGTAACTCAGTGGTACTGTAGATAAAGAAGCCATTGCAAATAGAATCTTTGTTTTGAAGACCATCTTATTTTGGGGAAGAATTAATACACATGAACCTTTAGTCTTTTGCATGGTATCTCATGTTTGTCATCCATTTAATAGAATTGTAGCTGTCTGCCTTATCTTTGAATGCTAAGGCAATGTATTAGCCATAGAAATGATGGCTGGAGGGAGTGGAACAAGTAGAAGAATTATTTGTATTTCCTGATTCTGTATGATAGTCAGCCAACCATCTAGTCTATAGCCTGTTAGTTTTCTTCTGTGATATTAAGCATCTGTTCCTTAATGACAGAGAAACTGGAGTCTTGCAACTAGGCAGCACTTAACGTGGTTTTGGAGAACTTCTAGATCTCTTTTGAGTAATAAGTTTTGACTTATACTGTAAGATGTCCTTTGGTTGGGAGCCTTTGGCTTTTAGGTCATCGTGGAAAAGTACTTCTATCCTTGTAAGAGGTTTTTTCTTTTTGTAACAGAAATCTTTTTACTGTCTAATTAATTTTGCTGCTATAACGCAACTTGCAGTGTAGACTTATCCTAGTCAAGGCTACCTAAAATGAACATGTTCCAGTTGAACAACATAGTTTTAAGACACCCCAACTATCTGAAAAATACTGTAGTCACTGTGAAAGTTGCCTTTGAGGTAACTATCATACAAGTCTCTTGTATCTGTAGGAATTTTCTGTTTGCAGTAATCCCATCTACTTCCTTAACTAGTCATAGTAGAAATGATCTCATTGTAACAAGTAGAAATTGGATAGCTTTTAAATAGGAATTGAAAATTTGCAACTCTTTGCTGGATGTGCCTTGTTAAGTTAATGGGAAGCTTATGCTTATAGGACCTAAAAGTTTACTGAATGTGTCACAGAAAAGACCTGCTATCTCTTAGTTTTACTTTGAGTGTTAATTTTCCCGCACGTAAGTTCACACATACATAGTTGTATTGCTTTTACATGCATACACATACACATGCACACATATTCCTATACATGTGCAATGAAAGCATTGGCTTTCAGAAAAAAGGAAGCTTAAGAAAATCAAACTCCTCTGATACAAGCATTTGTCCAACTCACACAGAGGTAGAAGTAACTATTTTATATATATTTATATTATTCTTTTTATTTCTTTTGAAGACTTATCAGAATGTATGAAGCTAGAAAGATTTGACTCACTTGTTTTTTCTGCACAGAGATTGAATGTCTGAATGATCCAGGGTCGTTTTTTGGTGTCAGTCATTCCTTGGTTTTCTGCAGTGAGAATATAGAATTTTTGCTCCAGAGTTTTTGATAAATACTATCTAATGTTTGTGCCTCTGCCATTTAATTTCAATATTTTTTTTTTGCCCCCTCTGATCAGGTTAGTAATTGGAGGTGTCCTAACCTTCCATTCTCTTTTATATCCTTTCATTATGACATAATCTCTTATCGTAAACTCATTTGTACAAATGTTCTTCAAATTTCTGACTTCAGGATTTGTAGCTCTTTTCTTCGTCTCAGAGAAATGAGATTCTCCATTCGTAAAAGGCCAGAGGGCTTTGGCCACTTGCTATCACTTGCACAGACTTCCTGTTGACTGGAAAAATGCACAAAAAACCCATTTAAGAGCTCAGTTGGTTTTCTACATTTTACTATGAATATACAGCACAGTATTTATTCCATGTGCGTTACATATTTTCTGTCTTTATGCTCATCATCAGTATTGTAGGTTTTATTAGAACATATATATATAAAATATATAAATCTTTAATATATCAGTGTGGTTTTTTCCTTTTGTTGGAGGGAACACATATGACTATGCATAAATGCATACTTTTTTTACTTAAATGGTTGCTTCCAAACGGAAGAAGAGATAAGCCAGCAGGTTTTTTGTTACTGCATTACTGTATCAATTTACTGTAACTGATTGACACAACCTTACCACTTTTTTTTCAGTTATTATGCTTTATTTTTTGGGAGGCTATCTTTCAGACAGTTTGTGTGACAAGAACATAGAGTATAGGCAGTTTGAAAGGATCCCTGATGAGTAACTTTAAAGCAGCAATAAACACTGCAAATGATTCTTCTCTGGGTGCTCTTTGCAACTATTATGTTTCAAGACTTTACCTCCTTGTTTATGTAGTTGAGTAATTGTGACTAGCATGCAAGAGGGTGTCAGAAGAGTACTTGCTGACCAAGCATTTGTATAATTCAGAGCTTTGTGCTGTCCTAGACAGCTCCTAGTAAGTTGCAATTATTTTTTCAAGGATTGCTAAATCGGCGTGACTCAGCCCAGTTTCATAGTGATTTTCAAAATAAGTGGAACAAGATGAAAGCATAGAGATTACAAGAGCAGGTAAGCAACATAGAAATAAGGGAGATATATTAGATATTTGTCCCTTGCTAACAAATTACATTAAAAGAGGAAAATCAAGATCAAGATTCTTCTCAAGTGCTGAAATGGTTAGTGAGCAGTCAATAGGATTATGGATGAAACTTGGTAAACTTTCAACAATCTCATCTTTATGTAAGGAGGGTTGATACTGCAAACTGATTTTCTTTTTCTTTTTTTTTTTAATTGAAGTTCACAAAGCAAGGATTGAGCCATCTCTCAATATGTAATTGTAGAATCTTAGAATGGTTAGGGGTGGGAAGGACCTTGAAGATCATAGAGTTCCAGCCCCCACTAGTGGACACCCTCCACTAGACCAGGTTGCTCAAAGCCTCATCCAGCCTGGACTTGGACACCTCCAGGGATGAGGCATCCACAACTTCCTGGGACAACCTCTTCCAGTGCCTTACCACCCTAGCAGTAAAAAATTTCTTCCTGGTATGTCATCTAAATGTGGCTTCTTTCAGTTTATATACCATTACCCCTTGTCCTGTCACTAGACTCCCTGATAAAGAGCATTTCCCCATCTCTCCTATAGGCCCCCTTCAGGTACTGGTAGCCTGCTACTAGGTCTCCTCAGAGCCTTTTCTGCAGGCTGAACAACCCCAACTCTCTCAGCCTGTCCTCATACAAGAGGTATGTGCCCCGCAACCTGAGAGGCTGCATGTTTTTGCAGCCCTCTGACCATCTTCATGCTCTCTTCTGGACTCACTCCAACAGGTCCATGTCTTTTTTATGTTGGGGGCCCCAGAGCTGGATGGAGTACTCAAGGTGGAGTCTCACAAGAGCAAAGTAGAGGGGGAGAATCACCTCCTTAGAATCAGAATCATTAATGTTGGAAAAGACCTCAAGGATCATCAAGTCCAACCATGAATCCAACACCACCTAACCCACTAACCCACTAAATGATGTCCTGAAGCAGGTCCAAGCAACCTGCTGGTCCCGCGTCTTTTGATGCAGCCCAGGACACGGTTGGCTTTCTGGGATGCAAACGCACATTGCTGGGTCATGTTGAGCTTTTCATCAGCCAGCACCCCCAAGGCCTTTTCCTCAGGGCTGCTCTCAAGCCATTCTCCGCCCAGCCTGTGTTTGTGCTTGGAATTGCCTCGACCCACGTGCAGAACGTTGTACTTGGCCTTGTTGAATTTCATGAGGTTGCATTGGCCCACCTCTCTAGCCTGTCATGGTGTCCCACTAGATTCTCGATGCAGTCTTGAAATGTAGAGCACTTTGTAAGCAAAGCAGCTAACGGCTAAATATTTTTTACTTTAATCATTATTGCTTGAAAGAAAAGAAAAAATTTTAAAGTGCAGGTGACCATTATATCTAAGCAAAAGGACGAAGATGCATAACCTAAAGTTACTGAGATAAATTATTATTGTCCATGTCGTTCATATGCGTGGCCAGCTACATAATTTTTGAGTATTTTAGTTTCTCTATCTTTATCTGCAGTGCTTCAAAATCTGAGCATAAAATAGCTGTGCCAAAAGTTTTTTAATTCTTAAATCAGCATCACAACATTTGTCTTGTTCCAGTTCTTAAGCTGGTCCTCTAAAAGCTGTCTTCTGTGCTATCAAATTTGTTGTGGAAATTTCCACTATACTTAGGCTTATGCAACTGAGCTCTACTGACACTTCCTCTGCTGACTTGTCGTCAGTGAAGTACTTTGGGTGGGAAGATCTTAAATCTGTGTAGTTATTCTGTAGGGACTAGTTTAAAGAAGAAGGAATGATCGTAGTGTACTTTTAGACATGTGTCTTGGGTCAGGACCACCACCACGTGGTCGCGACCACCCCAGCCCCCCCTTTCCCCCTCCCCTCCCGGTAAGATGGGAAAGGGTAGGAGAAAAGAAAAAAAAAAAAATGGAACCTTGTGAGTTGAGATAACGACAGATTTTTAATAACACCACACAAGGAAAACAAAAGGTAAGAGAATATAACAATAAGACAAGGTATAAAATATAATGGAAACACTGATACAATGAATATCTCACCACCAGGAGCTTTCACAAAACCAACCGCTCTGTCCCCCCAAGACCCGGGCATGACGTCAGCATGGTATCGAATATCCCTTTGGCTACCCACCTCCCAGCTTCTGTGAGGAGTTAACTCTATCCCAGCTGGACCCAGGACAAGGGGAGACTTTGCACTACTCTTAATATCTCCTTGGTATGTCATAGGGACCACAGCAAAACAGTGTCTCCTTCCCAAGCTCAAGCAGAGCTGCAGCTGGGGAAGTTACAGATGCATTTTATACTGCACCACACAAAGAGAATTATTCACTTTTTATGAACTTGGGAGAACTTGACAGAATTATCCAGCACCTCTAGCTTTGAATATCTCTTTTTCTTTATGTTCTCCCTGCTATTATAACCATCTTTAAGTTTTTCTCAAGCCCACGGCACACAGAAAGCTGATTATCTGTATCTTTTTTCCACAACTTAAATTAAACTTCACCTTTCTCCTCATTCTCTGTTGCCATGTCTTTCTGCCTTAAGTTCAGTCATTACCTCATCACCACAAATTTGGCCAAGGTACCAAGCAGCAGGTCAGCTTGACCACGCATCAGGAAATCAAACAGAAATCATTTTCCGGAACAGAAATCTCGTTATGCTTCCCAACCCCAACTCACTTGGAATCTAGAGTGCTTGCAGTTTGCCTGTAACATTAAATAAAGCTCTTTTGGTTTATTTTTAAACAATGCTGTTCTTTAAAGGGATAACAAAGGAGTTTCATTGCTACCCCACACCCACAAGCACAGAACTCACTGCTGGGAAAAGGCAGCAGCTGCTGCTCCAACGCTGCATCAGTCTGAGCACAGATGAGCCAGAGCACTGCATTCGCTTTGCTATGCTGTTTTCCCTTTGTTGACAACATCACAACCTGTGTTCCTGGAAGCCCTAAGGGACTACTAGGAGCTGCTTCAGCTGCTCAAAAGAATAATATAAAAGTAACTTTTTTTCCTTTTCTTTATTTATTGAAAGACAGTTTATCTGTGTTGAAAGAGCTAGGCGCAAAGGGACCACAATGCACTGCCAGCCGCTCTTTACTCCCACCTATCTCCCATCATTCAGTGTGTACAGTCTGAAAAATAGGCATAAAAGCAACCTTAGAAGCAGCAAGGACGAGATCAGACATCACAATGCCAGAAAAGATCTTCCCAGGCAGACCGAAATAGATGCTAAAGACTCCTGGTAAAGGAAAAGTCCAGAAAGTCTCAGCTGGCCTATTTTTTGTATCCTAACCTTATCTTCTACCAGCAATGCTCCATATCAGAGCAGCATCCTGCATTCAAATACTAGATCCAAGGTATCACATCGCCAGTTGAGCCAGGCTCTTACAACTGCAATGCATAGTAACCTCTAAGAGCTGTAACTATAAAAAGTATATACACTTTGCAATACAGACTAATATGAAAGCATGGTTTTCTACTGCTGAAATGGTAATAGTACACTAATATCTTTGAAGAAATTCTATAATACTGATCTTAGCTTTTTAATTTAGGTTGCAATATCAGCCTCTCATATTAGCGCCAGTTTATTTGCCCTAATAAGCTGTTACTTTAGTAAACAGTTAAAATGTCATTAGTGACTGCTAGAATTTATCTTCTGTTTTAAAGGGTTCACAGGGCTGGCATAAACTATGTTGCACAATATGTCTGTAGGCTGAATAGGTATTACCAGTATTTTATTTTTTTTTAATCTATTAAGGAATAGTTTAATGTTTTGTACTGTGATTTTAAAATGTTATGTTTAACTTCAAAATGTTTTGTCTTCTTGAACTTCAGCTTTCAAAATTTATCTTTTTTTATTGCTCTGACAGATATTTTGGAAGTCAACTAATACATTAAAATGACATTAACTTGTAATCTGATTTTTAACAGAGCAGAAGACAAAATATTTATTCTCCTGCAGTGTTCATTATTTGTATTTTAGGAAGACATTTTTCACTATGAGGGTGATGAGGCAGTGGCCCAGGTTGCCCAGAGAAGCTGTGGATGCCCCATCCCTGGAGGGGTTCAAGGCCAGGCTGGATGAGGCTTTGAGCAACCTGGGCTAGTGGGAGGTGTCCCTGCCCATGGCAGGGGGTTGGAACTTCATGATCTTTAAGGTCCTTTCCAACCCAAACCATCCTGTGATTCTATGATTCTATTTTCTTCTTTTAGAAAATGATACAGCCGCCACGTAAATCATTCTATCCTGCAGTAATAAAGCTAAAGTGATTTTATGTTACTATACACTAACATAGGGATGAGATCTTTTTTAATAAAATTGTATCTTAATTTTTTTCCCCCACAAGTGATTGTCACAAACTTTTCTGAAATTCACAATTGTTTCTAAATAATGTCTCAAAAGATTCTCCTGTCTATATAGACATGATAACAATTGGATATTGTTTGGGGGAAAAACTTCTAAAGATTAACACACTGCAGGAAGCAAACAGGTGAATGCAAAGAAGCTGCTACGGATTTCCCTTCCAAATCCACTAGCCATTTAACTTAGGATATATAATTGGAGCATTTCCTGGAAACAAAACTAGGAAAGAGAACTTCTAGGTGAACCTTGCTTGATGCAAGGTGTGAATAATTAAACTCAATCTGCTCTTTGTACATTGCTGCTGAAGAAGCTGAACAGATGTGTTGCTGCAACACACAAAACAGGCAAAGCACAGACTGAACTGAAGATCTTGTTGGGAAACTGGCTTCAAACCCATTGCGGCAGAAAGTATATAAAGATGGCTTTTTCCAGCTAAATTTCATATAATCATAAGAAGAATGGAAAGCCAATTTACAAAAAAAGCACAAAATTAAGAAGTGAAGAGCAGAGAACATTTTTTTAAATACAATTTTAAAAACCATACTCACTGATACCTTGCTGCAGAAGCAACACATTCCCTTAGAGAACACAAAACAAGTACCAAGTGTCCACTTGGGGACACAACCTTAGTTTTTTACATAAAATTCACTTCCCTCAGTGCAGGTCCTTGCATGAATACCTACCATTTTGGCACGGTAAGAAAATAAGCCTATTTGATTTCAAATGGACTTATTTTTCAGTTCATTCAACAGATATGGAAAAACCTGGAAAAATCCCATTTTGAGTATTACGTCTTGCATTTGCTAGATGTGTGGAAACACTGGCAAACATTTCACAGTTATGAAGCAGACCTTTACAAACCATTTCCAGCTGAGAGTTATTTTGGTGGTTTTTTTAACTATTTTTTCTAATGATATGCCACTAGAAAAGTACCCCAGAAAATAAAGAACACATGCTTGCCTAGCCCTAGCTTTTATTAGAAATGTCTTCTTAATATTTGTAGGGCATCTACCTTCACCACGCTGTTACAGACTGACTACTATTCTACTCACGGGGACCTCTGCCTAAGATGAGACCATGCAATTTTTTGAAGGTTGCGGAGAAAGTCTATATCAAAAAGGGAAGATGAATACAGGTGTTTTCTAGGTTTAGATTGGTGACTTAGGCATCATCTTTCCCTTACCTCTCTTTGCTGACATTGTTTATAACACTCGTGGCAGTGGGCCACAGATGGACACCAGGTTACACAGACATCTGTGACAAAGAGAGGGGCTGAAGTCACAAATCTCTATTTCCAGACTGAGAGAATCATCTTTTCTCAGTAAATGTAAAGGAAAAAAAACCCTGTAAATGACTTGGAGGTTCATTCTGACAGCATGCATATAAAACAAATAACTTAGAAAAAAGAAAAGGAGATAAATCATTCCCCTTTGCAATGGATTCAGGATTACAGTGTCTCCTGAGTCTATTTGGTTTTATCCACTTCCCTTCTCTTGATTCTTGTGCTTTGTCCCTGTCCTTAACCTATGCCCCAGAGAAAGAGTAAAAAGCTGCTGACGGTGCCAATAACATTCAATAGTTCGTGTTCCCTTACTCTTTACCCGGGCTGAAGTAACCACATTTGGTATGCATTCCACTCTGCAGCACCCTGGAAACCTGCAGCCTGAACCCGTTTTTCAATTTAGCAGCAATGCACTCTGAACAGCAATATGTTACGGAGCCAGCTGGTCTTCCTTAGCCTTTCACCCTCTTTTAATCTTTTAGTGTTCTATGACCAGTTTAAATTTATAGCTCCCTGTTACAGAATTTCACTTGTAAGTGTACATGTATACATCTATACATCTTCATCTTCATCTATACGTCTGCACATCTGTGCAGATGTGCAAATGCACATGCACACGCAAACACACATACTCTGTTTGCATATGCAGCCACAGAAGAACAAAGCGTGTGGTTTTTAAACAATTATTTGGTTAGAATTATCATCATAGCAAGAAATTAACAGTAAAAATAGGGAAGGAAGCAAAGACCCTATTTAGCAGCTGAGGCAAACTGGTCTCAAAGTATAAAAATAAAAATGGCTGACTGCAGTTAATTAGCAGAATTCAGAGAAAAATACGGTAAAGTATTTAAATTAAATATGCATTAAAGTCTCAGGATATAGAACAAATTCAAGCTTCATTCTGTCAAGTGTCGTTGTTCTTTTGGTCTATTGAAGATGGAGAACCATTTGGATTTTTCTACACACATTAAGAATGTTAGTAATATAGGATATGATATTAGCAGTGGTCATATATCTGGTTTTGCTTAGTAGGATAATTCTAAGGCAGTTCTCCTAAGTCTTGTGTTCCCAGTGAAACATCCAAAGGAAAGGGTTTCCAAAGAAAGAAGCATTTGTACTGTTGTACTGATCTAAGTACATTAATGACACTGTAAGGTAGTCTAGTGTGGTTAGACTGCAGCAAAGAAAGCATAAAATTTGATTTCATGCAAGCTTGTTTGTGATTTGCTAGAGAAAGAATAAGTTATGAATAAACATAAATGTTTGCTTTTTAATTTTAATTTTTGATAGAGCAATATAAATACTTGGAAAATATAATTTTCTTTTTAAAAATTCAGAGTATAGTCCTTTTTCTCCCAAGGACGAAAATTATCAAAACTTATTTGCAGGTTTCACATTATCACAATTTGAAGCTACTTGTGAGGATTCAACAAGCACAACAAGTATGTACAAAATGAGGTGAATGTGTGTGTCCATCATCTGCCTAATTGGTAAAAGAAATGACTAGAACTTCACCCATTAATCAAGAACCAGGTGACAGTGTTTAAATTCTAGCATTATTACTTTATACTCTTAGACAAAGTTTTCAACCCTTCATAATTAGAGCACAAACTCAAAACTATGAGTACAAGTAACACAAAACAGTTTTAAGCCTGAAAATCTTAAGTATAAAATTAAGAATTCTAATATACACTCTGGAATCTCAGAGATAAGCCTATATAGTATATGTTGAATTAAATGCTAGCAGTAAAAAAGAAGCAATTTGTGTCCTGATAATGTCTCTCCCTATTTCTTATTTTAGCCTGACATCTGGTATCACAGCAGATTTCTGCCACCTGCAAGGTCAAGAAAACACAGATATCTCAACACTTCCTGACTACAGCGAGCATTATTGAAAAGATTTTTGTATGGGTTGGATGGCTTCTATTTCTCCTCAAGTATCTCAGATATAAAAGAAAGCCAGCATAAAGTCAGACATATACTTTCTTTCTGTGGTGCTTAGGGACATGGTTTAGTGGGTTAGGCGGTGTTGGACTTTGATGATCCTCGAGGTCTTTTCCAACCTTAATGATTCTATGGTGGCTTCATAGTTGGTTGATCTGCCATGATGTACATTAGCCTATACCCACAGAGGATGCTGTATGCCAAGTGTAGGTACAGTAGCTCAGCATCATACTGTACACAGCCTCTGCATCACACACAGATCCCATCAGCCTGAAGCCTCACATGCAGATACACCTCCCCAGCTCCTAATGAAACACAACATCAGTGTGCTACCAGGTAACTCAAAAGAACCAACAAACTCCCACACTTCTTGAGCAAATAAGCTTCTGAGTTCATTAAGCTTAAAAAGCCAATTGATTTCCTTGCCATCTGCTAACATTACATCCTGAAGACTTGCCTCAATCTTGTACACCATGGTTATTGGAAAATCATGAGTCCACCTGCAATACTGATTGGTTGGAATAATATATATAAATAATATATATATTTTTAGACATTAATTAGTAAAAAGACATTTATAAGAGAACTCTCCTGTCCTTGTGCTGCCGTTGACAAGTCGCCAGCTGTGGCCTAGGAGAGAACTCAGCCCCACTGAAGCAGCAGAGAGAGGAACAACCACGATAATGGGGTAGGCAGCCAAGCCTAACCTGGCACATTAACGGATGAATCAGACCGTATACTGCAGCCACACGAGACTTCTCTTCAGAATATTGTTTTCTTTCCTGTTAGGATAGTGAACACCCTGACCTCCATTCCAGGATGATATGTAGCTCTTCCCAAAAATATAAACAACAGAAATATTTCTCCTTGCTTATCTTTTTAAAAAAATACTATTGTCTTTCCAACATCACTTAATAAACATGGACTTTAAAAATGAATTAAAATCCCCTTTCCAATATCAAAGTAAGTAATTTTTCAACTGGCATAGACACTTCTTATTTTCTCACAGAAAGCTGACTTCTAGCTCGTATAGACTCAATAGGCCAAACTAAATCTTGTCTAATCACTGGAGCTTGGCAAAATTACACCAGGAAAGAATTTGGACCAAACATTTCTGTCTAAGACACACCAGCAAGAAGATACCCAAACTCTGTAACCTCGTCCATATTTTGCTCTTAAGCTGAAAACCCAAAAAACTGTTTCTGCACAACCAGTTTGACTCTAAATATAGATAAGCCTGTAACAATTATGAAAACATTACCACTTTTCAGAAAGCAAGCAATTTTTTATACTACTGGAGTGAAAGGCACTGAGGAATATACGCCTGTGATCCATCCTGGCCAATGCCTAACAAAGGTAATTCAGCCACATAAAATACACCTGAATTAAACATAGCTTCATTTACTGAGTTGTTCTGAGTTGCAGTTCCATTCTCTGTTCCTGTTGCTTGATACTTATCTGCAGACAGAACTTCTGTACATCCAGACAGAGTAAATAGCCTTAGATTTTTATTTTTTTTTTTCTTCAAATTCATGTTACTCCTTTCTGGCCCACAAGAGGTATTTAAGAAAACCACAGCACACCTTCTACGTTAACATCAGTTGTTATCCATAGCACTGTACTAACCAGATGCCCCAGTCAGGGAGGTACACTGGTGTCCTAGACAAAATCAAAGGCAGAGGCACAGACGATATTTCTCTCGAGGAGCTGAAGAACCGAACAAAAGCAGGATGACAGAAACTAGCATCCTGACGCTTGCTCAGGGCTTGGTTTGGATCTCTTTGCCACCTGCTGCCCACAGGAGCTGCCCTGCAGCTGCCCACCAGCCCACACTGCACCGTGGCAGGACGCATTCCTGAATCCTCTTGCCAGCAGAAGCAGCACCGCACAGCAGACTTTTATCCCTACCCTACAATTCACTGCAGCAATTAAAGAAGTTCTCTAGACTAGTATTTTTAAACACAAATGCCTGAAGTTTACAATTTTTTTAACTCAACAAATAATCTGTCTGGTAAAGGTTGTGAAGACATTTAAGTCCCTTGAGAGTAAAGGAGGTCCTCAAGACTTTAACAGATATCAAACACACACTGTTTATTTTGGTGTTCCCTTGCAATCCTACGGCTTTGGATGTGCTGGTTCTGGCTCCTCTGATTCACAATTATCTTACCTATAAAGTGGATGCATTAAATACTCACTGCCATGGTAGTTTGGGTTGCATCAATTATCACAAAGCATTTGAAAAAAACTAAAGACAGCATAACACAACATAACATACTCCTTAACTATTAACTCTTGCCATTGTTTACTTTGCAGGTAGGTTAAAGTAAGCATGCCTTCCATGTGTAAAATTCAATGTGGAGGATGCGACTGAGGATAGTTACAGTTCTGAAAAAGCTAATAATTCATCAGAGACTGATCTGGAAAAATATCTACAGGGGACATGACTGCAGACCTTTATATAGCAGAGATAAGGTGTTACCCAGTTAAAGCCACTGGAGACTACTTGCACTAACGTTGCTAACATATGCTTGCAGAATCAGGATCTAATTTCTTACAATATCAACGTTCCAGCATCTTAGTCATCTTCTGTGGGAACATGATTGTTTCAGGCAGGACTTCCCCTTGGGGTGTGTGTCCTTAATTTATTGCTGCAGGGTTGAGTAATGTACCCATCACAGAGCCATTCATGTTTTATTAAAATTAATTTCAAGGGGATGTTGTTTTAGGAAGCGTGTATAGGACTATTTAAATGCTTTGGCAAAACAATACCAGCAATAAGGAATAATGTTTCCTTTTTTCATTCCTTTTATCTTAAGACAACTGAATTCTAGCCTCAGAGTATGCTAAGAAAAAGGGGAAAAAAAAAAAAAAAACCCAAACAAGAAACCCTGCTATTTTGTCCCCCTTCCTCTGCTTTCTCCAGTCTGACTACATTACATCACTTCTCCTGGAAGGAGTCTCCCTTTGCTAACACAGATATTTAAGATCTATCTGCAGATATGGGTTAGCAAACTAAAAAAGTTGTTAGTGAGACATGGCTCTCCATACCAAACGTAGATGGGTTTTCTATAATTTCATCTCTGATCTTCACCTATTTCTTTTAAAGTGTCTGTTTTCAGATATTCACTAGGTGTGGGTGGGAACAGCAGAAAATAATTGCTCTGTCTGGTGGATTATTTATTGTCTGCGAGACCATCTTAGGGTGAAGAGATGCCACCTGCTAGGAAGTTGTCTCATTTGGTAAGTGATAATTAAAGGCTGAAACTAGAAACAGTAAGAAAGAAATATCAATGGTTTCTTGGAATATTTCAGCCTTTTTAAAGCAAGGCTGATCCAGAGATTCCCATCTTGCAAGGAGAGAGAAAAAGAGGAGGAGAAAAGAGACCATGCAGGTGTGTGTTCATGTACTGAGTGCAAGTATGCTCAGGGAAATGTTCAGAAATGTGCCGCTGACAGCGCCTGCAGGCACAAAAGGCCTCACAATTTGTATGACAGAAAGCACAAAAAGAAAGAAGCAGTCCTATCACAAGAACTAGAAGAGATCAGATGAATTCTGTGACACAGATAGCACTGATTCAGGTGTAACCAACAAGATAGAACTCGTACATCCCCATGTAGAAGCGTACGCCACCACTGCGGGCACTTTGCATATGCACCAGACGTGGTATCAAGCTGGTCTCTATAGAAGAATCGTTCATTTGTCAATCAGCATTTTCTGAAAACAATATTTAGTGTGTTCAACAGCCTTTGCTATAAGGAGAACAGAACAGTTAATTTTATTATTGTGCTACAATACAGAGGAAAAGGAACAAAATTGAACTACAAAATGACCTATCAAATTTGCTTGACAGGTACTAATTCACTTTGATCTATCCCTCACCATAATTTCATTGGCAGGGAAACCATACATATTTATAAAAGTGGGAGCAGGCTGCTGTTGTTCTGTTTGTAATTTACAGCAACAAAGAATTCATTTAAATTACCGTACTTGAAGTCCCAAGGTGACTCTGCCATGGTTACAGGCTCCCTGCTATGCAGGATACCTAACACAACAAAGAACAAAGCAAAACAATTCTGCACTGAGACCAGGGCTCCAGGGTAATCAACTCAGGCATTTACAGCTGAAACAATAGCTCTGTGCAAATCAGCATCATTACTACAATTTGCTGATAGAAACCCCAGGGAACTCAGGAAGTCTCTGTCCGCAAAGCAGTTGATTAATCTGTTACTTATGTTTTGTTAAAGCATTATTGTTTCTCATCATCATTAAGAGTAAATAATTGTTTCAGAAAAGGGCAAGGGAAGCACAACCAAACGTGCAAGGTACACGTCTACCATTCTGGCCTTCCAACACTGGTCAGCAAATCTCTCTGTCACAGAAAGGAACGAGGCAATGAGGCCAGTTTTAACCTTATGCACTTTGAAGCACCACTACTAGACTCACCCGATTCATTTTTTTTTTTAATGCTTGCTTCTAATTTATAGATTTTTGAAAAAATGCAAGCATGGATGCAGGGAGAACCAATTTAATCAATCTACTGCTTCTTTTCTTTTTAGCACATATATAGGGCTTGCTGTCTCCTCATTTTGTTTTTCCTATTAGAAAGGCAAAGCAAAGAAAAAGTAACTTCATTGGCACTGTCTCTCCTCCAGTGCTTTGTCTGATAAAGGCAAGGTATCCCACAAGAACGCATCTATCAAACACAGTGGAAGAGACCCTAATTCTGCATATTCATGTATTTCCTTAATGTTCTGCTAATACAAAGAAAATGGCATCTAGGCCTACTTCAGAATGTTCCTGCTCAGCACTAGCAATACATCTTTAACAGAGAATGAGACAGACTCTGGCTTGCCTTTCCTGCTCGTGAAAACCCCTGCCATGAGTCAGAGGCGGATGACAATTCACATCAAGTGTGAAATGCATCTTACACTGATTTGCAAGCTGTTTAAAAAAAAAAACAAACCTGGAAGCAGAAATTACTTGTTCAGGTGAGGAATGTTTTTAGCACTTCCCAAAATAAAATCCTGCAGAAGCTTGCTTTCTAAATGTTTCTATCTATAGAGAAATGAAATGGTCTAGTTGATACACCATTGCCTGCAGCACCACCGGAGTAATAATTGTTTGAATTGCTTTTGCCTCAGCAAACCAATAGTCACTTTCCAACTGTTCCTATGCCTGCTGTAGGCTGCTCCTAAAACACCTACACAAAGAGCAGACAGCTGTACCGTGTCCAAAATTTCTGAATTTCATGTTATCTATGAGTAAATTGCCTTTTAAACTAAGAGACATCATATACCTCAGTCACTAGTTTGTTTTCATAATGAATATCTGAGCTTTTTCTGCTACAGTTATATTTTTCAAAAGCATGTATTCCATGTTAATTTGCTGACTGATAAAGAGTATGAGACCAAAACAGAGAAAAGCACATTCTGAGCATAAACTGAAATTCTTACAACAGAGCATTTTCAGCAGGGATCCATTCCCTTGAAGCAGGCAAGGAGGGAAAAGTCTGGAAATGTCACTGCAAACTAGGGAGTTCTGTCTTCCACCAACGATGATGCCAGGCTCAACCTATATGGATGTGGGATCTGAGGAAGCTCTAGATACTGGGTGGAACTGAAGAATACTGCAAAGTGCATGGGAAGCCTCTTCACATCTGAGCAGTCAGGTTCCTTGGTGAGAAACTGAAACATTTTTCCTTGGAATTGGAAAAATATAAGCTAAAACTCTTACTGCTGTGTTTACATTTCAGAAAAGAGAAAGAAGAAGAATGCACCCCTAACAATAATCTAAATTAAGACACAAAATAAGAATTTTTTTTTAAAGCCCAGCAATGACTTAGCAAGAAACCAATGACTGCAGGAAGCAAGGCACCCAACTTCTAAAATACAGGTGACAGCAGTAACATTTTGGGGGGATACTGCTATTGTTTGAGACGGAACTTTGAGTGGGGTTGGAAATTAAGCCCCACGTCAGCAAATTTCCAAGTATACATTAAGGGTTAAAAAAAAGTCTCCTGTTTGTAGAAAGGGTGAGAAATAGGTACTCTCGTGTGATGTATAATAATAAAAAAAAAAGAGGTAGCTTTGCATGGTAGCTTTGTCTCTATGTCCATTCAGTCCTCTACCGCGTACTAAGCTAAAACTGCACACATTCAGCTAAATCACCCAAAAAATTACAATGCTTAGGAAATCCTCCATATTTTAATTTTGGAACATTATAACTAAACAGGCTGAAAAAAACTATTTAGTTTGTTTCTTATATATATGGGATAACCTCAGAGAAAGGGTCGTTCAGGCCATGGCAAAGCTTTTTTTTTTTCCTGTTATTTGCTTATGCTTTGTCTTGCTTTTCTGATATGTTCTCGTAACAGATTATCCATCCAAAGCAACGACCCTTCTCCCCAAAAAAATACAGGCAACTCAATTACATCCCACATAATTCAGCCTGCATTTTCTGTTTCCTGCTTTCACTCACTGCACATAGGACTTTCCCACAGAATTACGGCGAGATTGAAGCTCGTGCCATTCACTGCTCACATGTAAAACCGTGCTAGCTCATTTGGTCGCGCTTCTAATACAAAATTTCCGCAGAACTGAGCTTTCAGAATCACTATCCAACACTTAGAAGTACCAACTGTTTAGTTTCTTGGAGAAACTTGGAAGCAGTAAAGAACAGAACTCAGTTCAGATACGACATATCATAATCTTAATTTTATAAGTTAATTTTTCAACTAAATGGTCAGTCTCTGCAATGACTTTCAAATGAACATTGGTCAGAAGAAATTTGTCAAAGAAGGAAAAGAAAAAAAAATGGAATGCAGTATCAAAAAGTTGTTAGAAGCCAGACTGTGCACAATCTCCAAGTATTTACTGGAGAGAAGTAAACCATTTTTGCGCACCTAACAAAGGAAATCTGAATAATTTTTTTTGTCAAAAGTTGTTACCTTGCAGTGAGTCAAATTTAGCCCCAAACCCAAATGCTACGTGCCAAAGGAGATTCATGTGGAAATAATTTTCATGCATTCAGGGTAAATAGAGCTACAGGCAGTAAATAAAACACAACTGGGATTCAATTCTAGATTCAAAGCTTATGCTTTGTTAAAGTTATGCTTTTAGTTCCAATCACTTCAAACAACAGAAGTCTGACAAAATACAGAGAAACAAGAAAACAACTTAAATAGAGAAAACAAGCCTCGGGTGACAATAAGTAAAGAGAAGTCAAACCAGCCCACAATAGTAGAGTAAATGAGAGATAGAAAGGATGAGAAATTAACAGGTTATAGTTTCAAAAGAAGGCACGCCTATTGTTTGGAAAATGGGACTGAGAATCACCAACCATAAAATAAATTCCTCTGCAGCCAGCTGATATAGGCAGACAATTAAATTGCATGTTGTTTTGATTTCCCTCTCCCCCTAGAACACCTACCTCAGAGGCACATGGCCTGTAAAACATACTGAAGTCCAACTGCTACCCCCTTCCCCAACACTTAATGAATTCAGAAAAGTAAAATATCATCATTTTCAGTGATGGGCTTGGTGCTTGCTCCCTGCTTTATACTGTAGTGCAACATTAAGTACTGAGTGGAAAGAAGACTAGAGTGTTTTTGGAAGTGCTGAAGTTTTAAAGCACAAGAAAAAAAATGTTAAGAATGGTCAAAGAGTGCATAATAACAAAGAAACAATTAAGCAAACTGGAGTACATGCAAATTTAGCATAAACAATGAAAAAATCCCTTGAGACGAAACCTACAAAGAGGCAGAATACAAACTACAACAGGATATTCTGCAAGACCTGTTCTCAAAAGTAATTTAATCTGGACAAAACCTCATGGGCTTTCTTACAGAACAATCTTACACTGTAAAGATAACCTCGATAACCTCCAACCTCAGATTTTTTTTTTTTTGGGGGGGGGGGTGGTTTCTGAGCAAGATGCAGCTAAGCCTAGCTAGCATATGTGACATTAAGCAAAGGTCAAGTTTGGGATACAAAAATGGCCACAAAGTAAGCAGTACAACTCTGTAATTGGCAACAACCTGGCTGTAATTATGGTCAGGAGAATGATCCGTCAGGATAAAACGTAAAGAAGTACAAAAATGATTGCAGAGGATCAATCTACTGCTTTTTGGGGGTACCTTGTCAAGCATTGCCCACACTACTCAGCAGCATCCAAGAGCTATGAGAATTCAAGCTTTGTATTTGACTGAACTATTAAGCATTTAATTTAAAAAGCCTTTACATTCCAAGGTAAATATCTCTAGTTTGTTATTTAGTTAACATATGCTTTGGGAATTGTTTATGTTATGCTCTTGAAAGGCAAAAGTATTTTAAAAGTCATGAAACATCCTTGATTGTCAAAAATATACATGTAGGTCACAAAGTGTGCAAAGCTTCAGTCACAAAGCTGTGTTTTCAGAAGCTCCAAGGAAATTAGCTCTTTACCTAGAAGGCATCATTAAAAGAGATTTAGAAAAATAGAATTAAAAAAAATATTCTGAAGGCAGGAATTGAGATGTTTTTAATAACTCACCCAGCACAGAAAATTTATGTCATTGCCATTTAAAATCATGACAATAATAAAGCTATACTCATAAAACCAGCACATAAAATATTTCACTCTATAAACCTTTCTAACTGCATTTTTT
>WKFP01014321.1:1553828-1581860 GCA_011057875.1 Pterocles orientalis | reverse complement strand
AAAAAAAAAAAAAAAAAAAAAAAAAAACACTCTGCACTGGATCCCAGACCTAGAATCAAAATTGTACCCATGGCAGCAGTTAACATCCTCACCTGAAACTGGTGTTTAATCCCCAGTCTCACAGGGGTAGACAGCCCTTAGATCTTTCAGAGAGAGGTAAAAAAACACTTTTATTTGCAACCTGCTCCACGGATGCTTTGTTTGATTTAATAACTTGTGACCAGAGATTCCTTTTCTCTATGAACTAATTCTAACAGTGACAACTCTGATTTGAAAAAGCTACAATTTCTCTGGAACCTGGAACATCTATCGTTGGCTGTGCCACAGGGCTTGCTGGTTACCTGCCTTTTCCACAACAACTTGCAAGCAGTAAGGCAGCTACGTTACCCGATTCAGTGCAGTCACGTCAGTTTTATGCTAGCCCCACTAGCAACTAAGCAAAACAGCAAGGTTGTTTAAAAAAAAAAAGTATAAAGGCTGCAACCATTCATTCAAACTTCTCTAGTTCCACCTACATCTAACAAAGCCTTCTGAAAACAGCAAGCTTTTCTTCACAGGGAAAATTATCATTCATCAAGGACCCGCAGTTACAAAATGTAGGTTTCTTCACTTTCATTTGTTGCAAGTCACACCTGCAAGAAGGCAAGCAAGCAACTTTCCAGTATTTCTTTCAGCACCTGAGGGAAGCAGCTAGCATAATCAGACCCTAACTGGATAGTATCACATGCCTCAATAAAAAGAAACAGGATATTTAGAGTGCCAGAGTCAAACCACAGCGTATGGCAACCTGTACAAAATGCTCAAACCACTCTTTCCAGCTCGCAGTATTCAGCAACATGTAACCACGGAATGACTCACACAGGCAGAGTGATTCCAGATGGTTCTGTTCTCCACCACTGTTGAAAATGTCTTTCTTTTTTTTTTGTAGTTGTTGTTGCCAAAATTTCTTCTCTAACAAACACTGAACACTCAAAGTAACAAAACGCTAGTATAGGTTTGGATTTTATTTATTTTCCTTTGAACAGGCAGCTATTGCAATGCCAGTTACACAAGTGGTGTTCCAGAAATCCAGGGCACAAAAGTGGATTGTGTATCGATGCTTACAGAATATTTAACCTACAGGCAACTGAGCCCGGACCAAGCTGCTGCCTCTCTGGTTTCTACTGTTAGCTACATGACCATATCTTTTTACAAATAATTGACTTCATGCTTACTGTACTAACAAGCACTGTTACCACAAACTAATTAAACTTAATAGAAGGATACTGTCATGAAAGTAGCAAAGAAGGTTTAAATATCAAAAGAAACATGACATTGTATGGAGACCAAGAATTTTTTTTCTTTTTTTAAAGGTGCAACAGCAAAACATGTCCCAACAAGGAAGGTTCCAACCTTTCAGTTCCCAAAATAATTTTGCCTGTTAAGCTTCCTTATTCCTACCACAAAAGTAATTCTCAATTGTTCTTCTGCCTCAGGTCCTGAAAACATCTACCAGGAGTCTGATAGGTACCCCACTGAGATTTTACAAGTACCTGTGTCTGTGGCATCTGTGCACCTTTGTTCCTGGCTCTCAAAATTTAGATATTCTGACCCAACGTTGACAAGGAAGCCACTAGAGAAGAAAAAAATCAGCAAGGGGCAACTGAAAATAAGCTAATGCGAATAAGCATTTGTTCTTTGCTGGTGTATTTAGCCACTACTTGTATGTATAAAGTTAAACGTATGTTAAAATGATAGGCTGTACTAGCACTTGGGTACTCAAGAGCTTTGCAGGATCAATTGTTCACTGGCATCTGACTATGCGCATGGTAAGAAAAGCCAAGCTAAAATAACTGTGAATCACAATGTTAAAAATGCAACTTTAAAAAATAACTGAAAATAGATTCTTTTACCTGTGTGATGATTTTCTCTCTTGCATATGGTAAACAAAAAGACAGTAAACTGTAGGTAGAAAATTTTCTTTTGAGGTTATTTTTATGGAGTATTCTGCCCAAGTGACAAAAACTATTGCTTAACAGTAGTATTTAAAACTGAGGACAATACAATTTGTTTCATACCAGATTTTTTTGAATTTTCTATAGTACGATTTAACTACATGAATGCTTACTGCACATATAAAACACCTAAAAAACATTGTTCTTTTAAAATGAAAAAATGAAATAAAGACACTTGCTGATATCAAAAATGTCCACCCGCACATTCTTGACAGGTCCAATGTAAAGTTATCTTTCTCTTTTTCCTTCCCTTTTTCTTTTGATCTAACAAAAATATTTAAATTCTTTGCAGAATCTAATAAACATAGCAGGGAGAAGGAGAGGAACAAGGGAAGAAAGGACTTCAAAGGATATTCTCCTACCATCCTTAAGAGCTTAATGCAATCTTATGAATGCTGCGGAAAAGGAAGAAATAATATATTCATGCATTTGGAAGATAAACTAAAAAAGGAAAGGAACATAAACACAGAGCAACAGTATCCTATTTCTTGATCAGCAGTTAGAATCTGAAGGAATGCTCACTTTTCAGTAACACATTTTGAAATGCCAAAAATATTGCCCACCATGCTGAGAAAAATATTCATTTTCATGAGAAATATTTTAACATGTTTTAATACTAGTGTTAATACTTCAACCCCGAGATAAATACCATCCAAATTGCAAATATGTGTCAAGTATTTTCTAGAAAACAGAAAGCTCTCGTATGGTATGAACAAAATATATAAATACCCCCTTGAAAAAAAAATCCTCAGATCCTCAGACACCCATAGAGACACTATCAGCATAATAAAGGCACCTCTATAGAAATATTTTATTCCCTGATATTACAAGTAACGCTAGAGATTGTATTAAATGAAATACATCAGAGAAAAGAAAATATTTTTTCAGTAAATTCTATTTCTGTTCTTTTTCCTGGGATAGAGAAACACACGACAACCAGAGCAGAAGTTGCCAAGTGGTCACGTTGCCACAGTGGCATGTGAAGCAATGATCTCTCATAGGGTGCACAGTGCTCGTAAGACACTAAACTCATTTTCAACCTCACCTTCTGTTCTCATTTTGTCATTTACACAAAAACTCTTTCAACGTCCTCTGCTATTCTGATGATTTTTTTAAATAATAGCTCACTTCCCTGTTTGCGTACCATGAATATGAATTTAAAGAAACAAAAATTGGCAGCAATATTGAGATGGATTAAAGCCTTATTTGAAATTGCTCAGATTTCTAGAAGGTGGTGTTCCATTAACCAAAACATAATTCAGATACAAACGTAGAGTGTTAAGAAAGTCAAAGGTACAATAATTTCTGAGCCTCTAAATAATGGACGTTAATTTTGGAACAAGATTGTCACAGTTTGCCAATGTCACTAAAGAACAATAAAAGTACTACCTCTTGCATGTAGCAAATCGTGTGTTTTCAAATAGTACTCCTCATTCTGTGGAAGAAATGAGGTCTTAAATCCAAAATAAGGTATGCTGTTAAAATATTCTTCTGATAATTTAACTTACTCAATATAGCTATCTGGATGCTATTAATGTGTTAAATAACTTCTTAGAAATCATATCCCCAAATTTTTCCAAATAAGTATTGATATTCGAATATGACTGAATTAAAATTACTCCTTTATTTTGACAGTCTCACTCTTTTTCTTTTGGAGCTGGACAGTGAACATCTCAAAAAGAGAGTCTTTAAGTGAGACTCTTTTCAGAGTTTCTTGAAAGTACATTTTTAATACTATTTGCACAAAAATGAATTAGTGAGAGAGCACTCAAAGTTTGCAGCCATGCAAATAAATACCACCTCATAATCAGGTGCTACATTTCTAAATGGTTTGATTCTAGAGGATTAATTCAACATATAAAGGGAGAATTATAAATTTTTTTATACATCTTTGAAATCGACATATTTGCTACTAGCATTTTGAAGTCATCAGACAAAGATAAGGAATATTTAGAAAAAATTAAGAAAAAATAGCTGAACATTTGGAGCAGTAATAGCAGAGGAATTGGGCTCATAGAAAAGAGGGAGACATGAAAAAATCGCAGTAAGCAAAGCACAAAATGATCAAGGAGTCAGTAAAGACTTTCAGTGTGGAGACTGAAGATTACAGTACTATGACAAGAAAAGAAAAAAGAGAAGGATCTCAGGACGGCCAATAGAAAAAACGCTTTAGGAGTTATTCACTGAAAATAACTGAAAGAGAGATTCTAGTGTTGTGCTGGTTTCAAGATTTATCAGACCTCAGCTAAATTCCAGACAAACCAGGACATTATGGCACTTTCAAGACTGCAGACAGCCATCAGAAACACTGTATTGGATGCTTGTGATTAATTAATTGATCTATTTTCCAGCACACAAAGGGTTTCTTTTTCTAGGGTCAATAATATTCTTTTTTTAAAGAAACAGAACAGTAAAGGACAGTCACCTCCCTTACTGAGAGCTGACTGCTTAGGCTAGCAGCTAGATTTCAGATTGCTTGCCATATAATACAGGTGTCAGCAAAGGGAGTAAATTAAACACAAGACCTACACCAGAAATAATAACCCACTTGTCAACTAATTTATCAGGTTAAATTCAACTAAGGGTTAAAACAAACAAACGAAGAAAAAAAAACAAACCCCAATAAGAAAACTTGCAACAGGCTTCCCCTCCCCACCCTCAGTTTTCATTGATGGATAAACTTCTACCATTAAAAACAAGAAGAAAAAACAAAAACACCCCACAAAAAAACCAAAACCAAACCCACCACAAAAAAACCCCAAAACAACACTCTACAAGACAACACCCTTATTGGAGAATTATTTGTCTAGAAGTCCATCGCTTTCAGGGTGTGATTCATATAACCAAACACAGCAAATAATTTGACAGTTTGCCATGAAATAGTTAACTGTGGCTTGTTAAAGAAGGGGAGTGTAGCAGGTATTGTGTACCTCAACTTCATTTAAGCTTTCAACACTGTCTCCCAAAGGATCCTCATATGGAAGCTGATGAAGTACAGGCAGGAGAGGCAGGCAATGAGGTGGACTGAAAATGAGCTGAACAGCCAGGCTCAGAAGGTGGTGATCAGTGATGTGAAGTCTAGTCGAAGGCCAGTGACTAGCAGTGCACCCCAAGGGGCAATACTGGGTCCAGTCCTGTTCAACATCTTCATTAATGGCCTGGATGATGGGGTAGAGTGTACCCTCAGCAGGTTTGCTGATACAAAGCTGGGAGGAGCGGCTGATACACCAAAAGGTCGTGCTGCCATCCTGAGGGACCTCAACAGGCAGGAAAAAAAAAATTAAATCCTGCAACTGAGGAAGAAAAATCCCAGGCACCAGTATATGATGGGGCTGACCAGCCAGACAGCAGGTTTGCATAAAAGTACCTGGGGGTTGTGGGGCACAACTAATTTACCTGCCTGCTTAAAAATAATTTAAATAACAAAATAATAACTTTATTTAAATGAAACATGGGAAGGAAGAACATAAAATATAACAAAAATTTCAGTGCTGTGAAGGTCACGTTATTGAATTCAGAGGTGCAGGTTCTGTGGCAAGTTTTTATGAACACAGACACTCTTGTAAGCTGAAGACACTCTAGTTTTGATACAGCCATAATGGAATATCTAAATTCAGAGACAAGAAATAAATTATTCTGCCTCTGACCAAGGAACTCAGAGGACAGTAGCAGAAGGTCAGACGTTGTGTTGCTTAGACAGGCCAATCTGAACATTTCATACTGTGAGGAAGCCTATAAAAGTGCTGCCTGATTTAGGTATAGCCACATCGACTGGGAGAAAATTCCTGTGCCTGTACTACCAAGCAGGCACACTACTGTTGTCATCAAAAGCTATATAAATGATGCCTAGAATATTTGCTGAGATCTTTTTTCTAAGTATTAGATACAGTATCTAAAAGTTATTCAATCGAAATGGAAAAAATGCCAATGAGTTTAATGTAGAGCGTTCTTCCTTTTAGTATTCTGCACTCAGAGCACTCTACATGCTTTCCACAAGCACTACTTAGTTTGGAAGTTTAGCTAATCATAACTCTCCTTAACTTTTCATCTTCTTACTGTGCCAAAGTTTATGACATTGTAAAACCAATAAAACAAACTGAAATATCTGAGTAGCTGGAGAAGATAACTAAGCATACCAGACATAGAGAGCACTTTGCCTTTAAAACACAAAAGAGGGGTTGTAATAGGATAATTCATAAAATCCATAGTACAGAAATTAAATAAAGAGAAAAGTACTACAGATTGCCATAAGCCAGAATCACCTAATAGCATTAAAGGGAAAGGAATGACCATTAGAGTCTGTGAGACACTCTAAGTACCCCTCAAGGGCCTGTACATGCTTCACTTGCTTTATGTGAAGCCTCGCATCCTTTAGAGTACAATCTTGTTAATCAGTTCTCAAGGTCACAGCTGAATGCAAGAGAGCCAGGTTGTACATCTGCAGAAGATACTTATTTCTGGAAAAAATATCACTCTATTTGTGTGAAAATGATACGCAGTCATGCAGTACATAAGTCCAAATGGCAAACATCCCCGTTGACATAATAAAAGACCCCCTCAAATCCATTAAATTGTTTGCAGAATCAGCGCTTAAAGAGTCAAATGTGAGCTGTCCGAGGTGCCTGCACACCCATCAGAGGGTTTTCAGCTGACAGGAGAAAAAGCTGAAGGTGAGTGAAAGTACACCCACTGCGGAATTGTGTCATCCCAATCTGAGTAACCATGGGATAGGCAGGATGGGATGAAGAATGGTAGGAGATCTAGCTTTGTACTCCTCTTCCTCCCTCATTTTGCTCAGTACAACTTCCTCTTCTGTTAAAGAAGGAGGGGGCAGAAGGGAGACTGGCCAAGAGGGCACAGCCAGGAGCAAACAGCAGCTCTGAGCAGTCGTTTTGTTTCTCCATTGATCCCAGCAGAGCACAGCTACGCAGTGTCTTTGAGATGACTTACATTTTCCTAAGTGAACCATAGCAAATTATTAGTTATCAATGTGTGGCCAGACAAGTAAAGTTCCAACAAGAAAATATAGGCATTATAAAAAACGTGGAATTACTATAACCCAACTAAAAAAGTAGACAAAAGACCCTATCCGGGTAAAAAAACCCAAACTAGCAAGCAAACAAAATCCAAACAGCTTTTCCGGCTCTGTTTAAAGAAATCTGCCAGCCAAAGGACTATAATGAAGCAAGCAGCTGAGATAAAAGTGGAACACATATAGTCAAGCTGCTAAAGAAAGACAGGGAGAGAGTTATCATAGCTTGACACTACTTGAGGATCAGGTGTCTCCCAAGAGCTATTCAAATGAGGAAATCTTACTGATGGAGAGGAGCCATAGGACCTGGTAGGGACCAGTTCATCCAGCTGCACTATCCTGAACATTCTTCACTAGCCATAGGGACCATAAGTATTTTGAGTCAGAAAGCTTACTCGAAACTCCTCTGCTCCTAGGGACCATTATACTTAACTTTGAAAGCTGATGAAATAAAAGCTTTTAAGAAAAATCAGTTTGATTTAATATCTACTGCAGGATTTTTATTTCTCTTTAAAATGAGTCTTTTTGAACATATTTGCTTTAGTAGATGCACACACAAAAATATGTCCCCACAAAACTATAACTGCTTCGGCTGAAATTACGGATATATTTGAAGTACAAGACAGAAGAAGAGCTATTTCTTGAAAACTCAATGACGGAAGTCTTTAAAAAGCTTTTTTTTCCTCTCTCTTTACTTCGGTATTTTAAACACAAAATTAAATTACAAATGCACTGAACGGAACAAACAACTTTCTGAAGCTGTTTTATCTTTATGTAACCAGACTGATCCATATTGCACTTCAGTCCTACCACATGCTTTCAGATCAGGACATGGTCCGATTCCTTTTGAGGCATATATACCAAAAAAAAAAAAAATATAACTTATGTTGTCAGAAAATCCAACACAAGTCAGCCAGTTAGGAGACTCCACAGAGAAAAGGCATAGCCTTGCTCATGAGTGTAGTTCAAGATTGACACCAGCGTTATCAATCCGTTTGCAAGAACAGGTTGGCCAGATTAATAGAGGTAACATCTCTGAGAGCAGTCAGCTTTGCTGCACAGTGTATCTCAGGAGGCTGGTCCTGTGTTTCTTGGCAGCTCTTTGTATGATACTGGCTCTAGTGATCACAGAGAATGTACTTTATGGAAACCAGTCTGACTGTTCTTTTTGTTGCTGCCATCAAAACAAGAAAAAGAAAGAGAAACTGAATTTGCAATTTGAAAAATGCAAGTGGCATTTGCATGCCAAAAGAGCATGACCTTCACCAGGAATATGGGTGGATTTGTCTCCTGTGCAAAGTGAAATCAGAAGAGCGTAATTAGCAGGGAGCAAAATGTTTTAAAATGTAATGCAATTCAAATAACTGAATAATGCTCATAGAGAAGAAAGCAAGACAAAGGAAAGAACAGTTAAATATACATATGTGTACATACATATTATACAAAAATATATATGAAGAAATAAATCAAAGCTCCATTTTGCCTAAAAAACATGTAGGAGTATATATCTCTGAAGTGACACAGAACTGAAACTGCCTCAGGAGGAGGGTTTTTTTTTAAGGTTTATAGCTGTAAAAAAAACTTTCAGGAGACTTGGAAATCTTTGCCTAAACAAGCAGCATTTACGCTAACTCATGCATCCAGCAGAGTAGGCATCTTATTCCTGCTATTTGATCCCAAATTGACCAGGTGTGTTGATCTCCTTGAGGGTAGGGAGGTTTTGCAGAGGGACCTGGACAGACTGGACAGATAGGCTGAGGCCAGTTGTATGAGGTTCAATAAAGCCAAGTGCCGGGTCTTGCACTTTGGTCACAACAACCCCCTGCAACGCTACAGGCTTGGGGGTGAGTGGCTGGAAAGCTGCCCAGCAGAGAGGGACCTGGGGGTGCTGGTCAACAGCCGGCTGAACAGGAGCCAGCAGTGTGCCCAGGTGGCCAAGAAGGCCAACGGCATCCTGGCCTGTATCAGCAATAGTGTGGCCAGCAGGACTAGGGCAGGGATTGTGCCCCTGGACTCGGCACTGGTGAGGCCGCACCTTGAATCCTGGGGTCAGTGTTGGGCCCCTCACCACAAGAAGGACATTGAGGGGCTGGAGCAGGTCCAGAGAAGGGCAACAAAGCTGGGGAAGGGTCTGGAGCACAGGGCTGATGAGGAGCGGCTGAGGGAGCCGGGGGGGTTTAGTCTGGAGAAGAGGAGGCTGAGAGGAGACCTCATCACTCTCTACAGCTGCCTGAAAGGAGGGTGCAGTGAGGTGGGTGCTGGGCTCTGCTCTAAAGTAACAAGTGAAAGGACAAGAGGAAATGGCCTCAAGTTGTACCAGGGGAGGTTTAGGCTGGATATTAGGAAAAATTTCTTCACTGCAAGAGTGATCAGGCATTGGAAGAGGCTGCCCAGGGAAGTGGTGGAGTCACCATCCCTGGAGGGGTTCAAGAAACGTGTATATGTGGTGCTTAGGGACATAGGTTAGTGGGTTGGGTGGTGTTGGGTTGACGGTTGGACTTGATGATCCTTGAGGTCTTTTCTAGCCGTAATGATTCTATGATTCTATCTAGCGACGCATGCTTTCTCTACTATTTTAATCACTATTCACTAATACTGAACTCTGCCATTAGCATTTCCAACAACAGTCACAGTTCTCAGAGATCTCCCGTCACAGATCTCCAGAGATCAACTGTAAGAGAGGTCTACAGTGTAAGAGTAGATGATATTAAAAGATATGAAAGATATTAAAAAAAATAGAAAATACTTTTTGATGGACAACTGTACTTGTTTTCATCCTCCTTACTGCATTTCAGTGTATGCTGATAATGAAGTACTTTAAAATAAACTACAATAAACATCTCAAGTGAAAATGACAGACTTAGCATAGAAGTTTGTACAAATACCAAATGTGTTTTAATTGGTGCCATTTTTATTGCACCATTCTTGCATTGACTTGCCAGTGCAATATCATTACCATTTATGAACGTGTACTGGGAAAATGATCATTCCCTTAATGTTTTCCATTTTCATCAGTCTTCAAATGTCTGCAGGCAGCTCCCTTAACCTGTCACAGACATTGACCAAACTTAACAAGAAAACCCCTATGATTTATTTCTTGTCATTTTCAAATCACATTGCAAAGCAGCATCCATTTGCACCAAATTCATAACATTGTTTATGAACAATTTAAACTTGACTCTATGTTTCAAGTTCCACTAGGGGATTGAATTTATTTTCATTCTCCCTGCCTGACCTTGCGCTGGATTTTTTCTTTATAAGGAAAATTTAGTCACGTTGATATCATAGTTGATAATGAACTTAGTCCATCACAACTTACATTAAAATGCTTATCATCTTTCATCGTTATATAACAATGATAGTTATTGCAATAATTTAGTATTTCAAAATTGCTAGGTTTTAAAGTAAACATGTATTTAAGTTTCTAAAATTAATTTATATGCATATACATTCATTTGGAAGAAGAAGGAATTTCTCTGCAGAAGATCTAAGAAAGCTAGAACCCCACTGGTTTCTCTTATAGAAGAGAATTAAGAACAGACTCTTTGTGAGTCTGGCTTCCAAAATTGTGTTGTCTTCAGAGTCAACCTTTAATAACATCCAAAAAATGAGGGAAAGGGTGATGAAGAATGAGTGATCATGAGCTGTTAAGAAAAAAAAATAAATTAGCCAATAAATTCCATTAAAGTTCCATCAAGTGCCTTTGAATGATTATAGACTGTAGTACACTGAGAACTTTGCACACTCAGTTGTTTATAGTTGTCAACAGAAAATGTGTAAGCTATTTTCCTTACACTGATATCAACTCAGTACAGCGCTATGCCAGTTTATTCTAACACCATGGATTACAGAGAAGGCGTGCCCATTTGTTATACATATATAAATGAACACATTTCTTGAACATACTTCTCAGCCTCTCCTTGTTTTCCCAGACAAATTTTTGTACTAATATGCCTCTAAAATTGATACATATCAAAAATTCAACTCCAGAATATGGGATTAGTACCTTGCCCAAGAAGTCTACTGAAAGAAATATGTATACACTTGCCATCAAATTTCACTCATTGTTATTTTCCTAGAATGTTTATTTGAATCAGGGAGTATTATCAGATCACATAAATGCCTACTGAGCTATTACACTGAGGAACTGAACGGCTATTAGAGATACTACCTCAGACAGCAGTCACTGTTCCATGCTAGATCATTAAGTGACTCTATGAAATGTCAAGCGTTTAATGAATTTCCCTGCAAATTATGAGAGGTTCTCTGTTTTATGAATAGTCCTTCATGTGTTTGATTTCAGAAATTACATCCTGGTGTATTGGCCTGATACAGCTATTTTCAAATTTTGCAAAGTTTCTGCAAATTAAAATTATTCTGCTGTGTGCATATTTAGATCTTTTGTGGCCAGGCTGCTTCATTCTTTCTCTATGCTGTAAATGCCAACCACACCTTCCACAAAACTTTTTCCCCCGCCTTTCCAACTAAATCACAATAATAAGAGTTTGACAACACATCTATAGCAGATGTCAATGATCTTGCTACAATTCTATGACTCAAAGAACCCAGAAAAAATGAACGATAGTGTAAAGCAAGTGTTCACATTCCTTTGTCCTCTATAGAGATTTATAAAGCTAAATATACAGACTATTTATTTTTCTAAAGCTAGCTGCATTCATTCTTGTAGATTTTATCCTAAACATAGCAGCCTAAAAGGATTATTCAATTATCAATGAAAATGCTAACAAAGTTACTAACTCTATGACTTTCTGTCAAAAATAGATTTATTAACTGTTTCTTCCACATTAAACAATTGTCTTGCAAAGTCATCTCCCAAAAATTAGGCTTTAATTTTTCAATACCCTTTTTAGAGTGTTTAGGAATTTATTTTTGTTTGACTTCTGTTTCAATAACAGCCTACACTCTCTAAATCTTTTTCAGTTCACCAAGTTCACATATTCTGTTTCTTTTGTCCTAGTGGAACGCCCTTCATTCCTAATCAATAATTGATGATAATGGACTAAAAAATAATTTCTCAGAATTAAACTTGATTAAATAGATACTCATTAGTAGCAAGTAAAATAATCTGTGTTCTAGTTACATTCTTTCTCTCTAGGACATTGAAAATAAAGAACAAAACAAAAAGGAGAGTTGGATAAAACTGAAATTGGGGAAATGAAACTGAGGAGATGTACTGTATCTCATATGAAGTTAGAAATGCACATTACATAAAAGCAGTTCACAAAAGAAATACAATTCAGTTGTGATCGTTTCAAATTTTCCTAGCAGTGGCTGCTTCAAAAACACTTAAACACCTCAAAAGGCATATATACCTATCTGTACAAACATTTGTATAAGTGTAAAAGATCAGCAGCAAGTCAAATTGTTCCCTTCCATGACTCCTTCCTACCTTTGATAAGTTCTTTCAGTTAAGCAGAAAATAAATGCAATTTTCTGCCTTTACCTCTTCTGCTGATGTTCAGTTAATCAAGAGACAGAGCAGCTCTGCCCCCAAGTAGGTGAGGAGGGGCTGCAAAGGGGTCATAGCTGGGAAAGTTGGAAAGATCTAACGATAAGTGCACTTCTCATTTGATACCACGGACTGTCTCTCAGGGATGTGTTAGACTTCAAATCTGCCTCGATACGGTAGGAACAATACATAAGTGTGAGTAAAGTGTGTGAGCACAGCAACAGTCTTCACAAAATCAGCTTCTTAAAGAAATAAATTCATATATGTACACGTTTAAAAGAAGGTTAGGTTTTTTTTCATACATGCTATCAATCCATACGTGTACATATACTTTTTTAAAATATATACACAACCAAAATACAATGCTTTATCCGGACTGTATTTTAAAACAATTTTCACACAATAAAGACATGTTATTTCTCTATATTTAACTTTATTCCTGTCTCCCACCTTCCAACAGTGATTCATTGATGGCACATCGAATGTTAGCTACTGAATGTCAAGTCATTAACAACGTTAAAGCAGGGACTTTTTTTAAAAAAGGGCAGACTTCTCACTGTTGCACTTGATTTTGTTAAGTTTTCTTTAGTTATCACATACATTCAATTCTTTATTGTTGCCTATTTTAAAAATATTATAAAGTCAGAGACAATAAAAGGTGAATGGTCCAACAGCTCTCAGCTTACCAATGTGCAAGACTAGCCAAATGGCCAGCTGCTCAGCAGATGAACAGCTAGAGTTACTCCACAAAACCTTTCCATAATACTTCAGCTGAGACCTGAAAGGAACATCTCTCTGCAGTTTATTCACCTTGCTCCTGCAGACCTTCGATCTCTACTGAGATTATTAGGCTTGCTAATTAGTATCACCTACAATGGTGAGTCTTTGAAATATGGATGTCTCTCCAAAGACAACTGGATTGGGGCCTTCAATAACATTTCTCAAAGGTCACTATACTGCTATCAGATGCTGGTAATATTCAGCTATTACTAACCTTGCCTGGAGCAAAAAAAAAGAGATGAAAAATTTTTGTCTTCTGTGTTAAGGAATTAATTTTAGACAGAAAGAAAAGAAAGTCACAAACACCTGAACCTGCAAACATCCATAACAAAAAAGGCATACTGTGGGCTTGAAACAACTCTGAACAACTTTTCACGAACATCTGCTACTCTGCTACATTGCAAACAAATTCTAACTTTAATATCTAAAATAACAGCGCTTGCACAAAAAATATATTCATTAGCTAACATTTTTCATTGATCGCTCATACACAAGTAGTTATACTCTTAGGCTTCCTCACAATATTTTTTTGGAAGTAAGGTCCACCAAATTTTGCACGTGGTGTACTTGGATATCCAACACTTGAATTTTAAGACTATTAATTCATTCAAATACATTTAACCTATTAAATCTTTGTGTCTTACAACACGTATTAAAATACATAAGCAAAGAAATCTGTGAAAACAGCTCACTGTATTAATCATGCCATAAGTAAGAATGGCAAAGATACAACATCAAATATAGAGCCTAGTGATAATATTCTGCAATCTGCTAGCTGCAGGTGAAACTTTAAACGAAAAGTGAAATTCATTATGTGTATTACATCCCATATGAAGTTGTAGATGCACACTATTGAAATAAATCCCATTTAGAAATAATTCACTTGTGACTACCTTAAAAATTCTTATCAGCATCTGTTTCAAAAACAGAAATCATATGTATTTATATTCACAAATACATGAATAAGTATTTAAAAAAAAACAAACAAAAAACAAAACAAAAACCAGCAGGTAGTCAAGACACTCCCTCCCATTTGTCCTTCCTGTCAACTCTATACTAACACAAGTGCCAAGCAAACAAATGATTAAGGTAGAAAAACTTCTGCACCATGAAGAAGGGGAAGTAGGTAGGTTTTGTTCTCCCAGATGGAGAGAAAAGAAGTTTATCCTTTATGTTTAGCAAAGAAGATGAGTGAGGTTGTATAAAATCGTCCTCACTTCTTCCCTGCTGGCAAAGGACATGTACAATATGGCAGTACAATAGCTTCGCCAATCTATTCTTTTCTTCACAAATCTGCAGAAGCTGGAAGCTGTTTCACCGAGATGCAG
Source organism: Pterocles orientalis (assembly GCA_011057875.1). Lineage (NCBI taxonomy): Eukaryota > Metazoa > Chordata > Aves > Pterocliformes > Pteroclidae > Pterocles > Pterocles orientalis. Next base: position 1,567,256 of record WKFP01014321.1, on the reverse strand, counting down.
TTGCAGTGCAGATCTTAACAGATTCAGAAGCAAAAGAGTAAGAACTGCAATGCTGCCCTGTTATTGCCATCGGGGGCTGCTATGTACTAGTGGTTACAAGTCAATGGAAAGGTTAAATCAACTGAATTTCATGCATGAGGCACATCTTCCAGAAGCCCCTCGTACAAGTGTTTTGACTCTAAAACCCACAGGGTGTGCCACTAAAGAAATGAAGGTCACTTACTGGCATTATTAGATTTTGTTCACATTTTAAAATACCAACAGAAGTGCCAACAAAACGTTTTCTCTGCATGCTTTGCTTGTATCAGAACTCAAATATTACACCTGTAACAATCACTATTCTATAGGCTGCCTTCTTGGGGAAAAGAAAAAAAGCTCTAAACCAATTAGTAACAGTTCTTAGTTTGAGATTTGATTAATTTCTTACTTTAAATAAGTGATTCTTAAGAAATCCCATTAATTTCCAGAGCATTAGGAGACAAAGCAGTAGACATTGTCCCTGATGCTCATAGCACTTAGACAAAGATTTAATTCTTAACATAATCTTTTCCCACTCCTCTGTGAACTACTCAAGGTATATAAAGACAACAGAATTTAACAGGCAGAGATTTGGAGCAGAGACCATGTTATCGACACAGGCCACAGAGAGGGAAAACGTACTTAAAAAAAAAGATGAGCTAAATATAGATTTAATAACTTGCTTGGATTATAATGGCCCAAGAGGTAATTTTAGGATCCTATACCCCAGAAGCCATAAGAAACAGCAGTCATAAGTCTAGAATAAGGTGTTATTTACTCTTCTGGAAAACACCACATGGGCAACATCTTTTAATGGACACAGTCTGCATTTTGATCTCGGGGGGAACAAAAGGTCCCTGATAAAACTCTCTTCAACTAACAGCAAAATTGACCTGAATCAAATTCGTAGGACAGCTTTTTTGTTTCAAAAAATATTTACAGTCCAGACACGGATTCTTATCAGATTAATTTTGCAAATTGTCCCTTCAGCTGTAACATTTCATTCAAATCATTAAGCTAATGGAATTATTTGTATTTTAAAGGTTTTGAATACCACAACAGACCTGCTACCTCATATACTTTGTCATATTCACTGCTATATTCTTCCTCTGATATTCTTTCCCATTTTTTTGAAATCCAGATTGCATTAATACCAGTTATTTAAAGAAAGAAAGGTAAAGAGAATGATTTCAGACATTTCTAAACAACCCTTTAAACTCTAAGAGAAGAACTACTTTACTTCAAAGCATTGTGCAATGTCAATGCAAAATATGGGACAGCATGTAGTGGTCAATAAGGAACTTGGCACACCTATATCAACCCTAAATGTTACATTACAGAAATCCTCATCCCTCTAATAACGTGAGGGAGCTGGTCTTCCTTTGGCAGGTAAAATCCACAACTGAAAATCATTCACATACATCTTTAGTGAGATCCCTTACCAATTTGGAAATAGTACCCCACAAAACCAAAGCTCATGACTCCCAGTCCTGACTCTGCAGTAACAGAAATGAGTGAGTAGGAGTGATGGGGATGTCACAAACTGCTGCTGGAGTGAAAAATCTTGTAAGTTGTACTTTTTGCTTAGGAAAAAAAAAAAAAGACAAAAAAAAAGAGGGCTGATTAAGAGCTAGTGAGAAGCTTAGGAGGTTCAAAGCAGTCCCACCAGAACGTAACACACAGTTATCCCTAATGACATGCAGAGTCATTCGTTCTTCATTGACTGAAGAAGAGAGCTGTCTACTGAATTTCTAACAGGACTTCCTAGAGTATGTTCACATTGAGGCTTTTCCCTCCAAGTACTGACCTCCAGTACTCTCCTGTCCATGCAGTCTAATGTGATCAGAGCCTGAATTGATTGGGCTGAAAAGAATTATGACAAAGATCTTATATTGCAGTTACCCTTGAATAACCTCTAGTGTACGCACTTCCAACTCATCACTAGCAAAACGAAGCGCTCACTTCCAATTCTAGTATTAGGAAGTCTGAATAGCAGAAAAACATATTACAAGATTCCATCATCTAAACAAAACGAAACTTTTTTTGTTGTCCAAGATTATGAAGCAGAAATTTGACAAAAAATTCTAATAACACAACAGAAAATATTTCTCCTGGAGTATTCTTTCTCTACCTATTAAGTGACAGCAAGATATCTTTTACACTTATTTGTATCTGTTGGAAGCTAAAAATAATGGTGCCTTTAGGAATTGTACCCTACCTATTTTGTGCAAGATGGTGTGAGACACTTCTGTTCTGCACATTTTATTTCTACACAGCTTAACACTGGTGTTATTTCTGAGCCTGATTTATGGGTACCCTGGGGTACACTCCTAACTCCTTTTGATGTTATTTCTACTGGAAACAGCTGACAAAAGCAGATCTCCCCTTGGGGCTACACAGTTTTAGTATTTGTTTCAACTTTCAGCCATTTGCTCCACCTATTAAGAGCTTCTTCAAAGGCATAAAACAGCAACCCATCACCTTGAATGCTATAGGAAAAAATAAGTGCATAAAGGCTGCCAATTCACACTAACTTCTGTAGATAAGCAGAATACACTGGAAGGCATTATACTATGTGGAATGCTGCCTATGGATTTAGCACAACCCTACAAGGGTATTTGGCTCTGAAGGATTTCACTCTGTTGGTCAGAGCTGCATGAAAATAATCATATCAAATATAAACCCAAGGCAAACAAAGTCTGCCTAATGTAAATGTGAGAATAAAAATTGGCAATAGGCTTAAATATTACCTCCACTTTCTGTTTTTTCTATATCACAGAGTACACTACTGCTTTACACAGGGTTTTTATGAGCTCTGCAAACCTTGTTAAAACCATACATATGCCACACAAAGAATCTTGCAGCTTAATTCCCCTGCCTGTGGTGGACTAACTGCCCATGATAAATGGCTAGAAACAACTAGAGAAACAGTATATCTTGCTGTAAACAATAATACTTAAGAAATGTGTAAGTACTACCTGATTGTAATTTTTTCCTGTTTATTTTTTTTCCAGAAGAAAAATGTATTTTGAAGAACAGACACAAACTTGCCATTTTACTGTAATGAATCTAATAAAAAGTAATAGTTAAGGTATCAAATATAGTTACTCCTCTTTTCCACCTGAATGCTATAGAATTATAAAAGCAGGTTTCACAAAATACTACAAACTGCAGAGTGCCCTGGATGCTACTTTTCAACAGTAGTAGAAAGTAATCACCAGCACAAAAAAAATATAGTCACCTAAATGTTTAAGTAAAAAGTTTATAGGTATTTGTGTAATTTCTTCAAGTTATATATAAATATTCCAAGAATGCCAGGCTGGAGAAGACTTAGAAATTTAAAAAAATGAGCAGAGATTTCACAGGTAGGACACAAATTTATAGTGGCCTTTGTGCAGCGCTGAAATTATTTCATTTTCCAATCTGCAGCCCTTTGCAAAATGGGCTTATCTTTGACCACTCTTGCGACTGGAAAAAAATAAAATCAGAAATTGAAACTAAAATAATATACCAACTACAGCTGTGAAAGAAATTATTTCATTCACTCCAAGATACATGTGAAATTATATTTTACCAACTCACAAGATTTGCAATAGAAAAAAATGAAATAGAATAAGGTCTTCTTAGTACCTCAGTTCTTGGTATCACCTATAAATGTTTAATATTACAGAAAACTGCATAATGCACTTTCATGGCCTTAAAAATCAAAATTCTGAAAGATAGTCACCATTTAATGTATGTATATTCTCAAAACTTTAGAGTTATCACAGAAACATGTATCAATATTTTGATATGATGAGAGAGAACAATTTTTTCCATTTTAGTTCCTCTAACACTGCCTAGAGGAGGGGTTTTTAGACAAGATTTTTTTTATTTGTTTTCTTTTTTCTTGGTGGTTTATGGTTGGTTGGTGGTTTTTTAATGGAGAGGAGAACTTAACAAAAACAAATCTGTCAGGAACAGACAACTTTTCTCGTGTTCTAGAAATACTTAGAATTCCTGAGAACACAGTGGACACAGGTACTGCAGACAGGTAGTGTTTATCCCACAAAGCTCAGCTGTTAGTTCAGCAATTTTACCCCTTCACTGTAATTCCTGGCATTCAAACACCTCCTCTGATGTTTCCAAAGCCCTACACAGGGAATAACAAGAATAACCCTTTTTCATGCCATCTTACCGCTAGGACAAGTAGAACACTTTCATCACAGATTTAGTTTCAGCAATAAGCCTTTGGGTTTCAGCCTCAAGATTATCCCAAGCTGGCTGTGATGAAGAGCCAAGGTACCTATGACAGTACTCTGTAGGATATCTGTCAGTTGTTGCCACTTGGCTTGGGATCAGGGATCAGCTGTTGGCCCTCTTTCATTTAGCAGTACAGACACATACTAGGGCTCTGCACTGCAGTAAGCGAAATCATTTCTCTTGCCTGGTGAATTGTTAGAAGGGACAGGAGAATCAGCTACTTTAGTTTAGTCTGTACCCTTGCTGCAAAATCCTAAGGAACCGATTCAACAGGGACCGATATTTGGCCTTTAACCTGTACCTAGGAACCACTTCTGGAATTACACCACAGAGGATACTGCAAAGTCAGCTCTTTCGAAAAGACACACCATACGAATCGGTACAGAGTTCAGCTGTCACTTGCAACTTCTCTCTTTTGACCAACCACCACCACCTTGCAACTCTCTCTGGAGAATTTTTGGATTCTCTGGACTCATTTTCACATAAGGAACAGGGATACCTGCACCAAGGCAGAGCCAGGGTACAATAGTTTCATGTTAGTTAACCATGAAAGAGAGGAAGAACTGAAACAATACTGCCTACTTCCTGCTGATTTCATCTTGTGCAGTTCCACAGGCCAGTACAAAAGACCTGCTCATGGATGGGAGGAGATTAGGAGGTGTGCAGGAGAACAGAGGTCACTCACAAAATCTTATGAAGAACACAAGAAGGCGGGAGAGAGAATATCCTCATCATTATTTCACTGCATCCCTTGAGGAATGAGAGACAAAACTCACACCTATAGCTCTAGGAAGTACGAGAAGTCAAATTCTGGCTACATAAATGTATCAGTGCCTTTACAACCTCGAACACTGCAAGGAAGCTGCTGGAGCACTCTCCTGATCACTCCTGGGATAACTGATTTAATTGCCTCCTGCCAAACAATTAATTCCATGATGTACAAGACATAGTGGGTCAGAAGAGTATCCCCTTAACTTTCAGGAGGTTGAAGGGGATAAAACTGCTCTGCAGGCTGTTTTTATAATATTGTCCATCTGACACACCTCTCATGCCACAGCTTCAGAGATCTTGCTATGATCAAATCAAATCTGCCAGCCATCCAGAAAACTAAACCAAACTTTCAGCATCTAAAAAAGTATCTCTATGCTCCATAACAGAAGACAAACCTATTTACGAACAACTGAACCTGCTACGCAAAATAGAGAAAAGACTGAAAGACTTACTGTGTGTATGAGTAACTTCAAAGAACCTGTTGTCCCCAATGTGGACAGATAACTAGAACTTGCTAGTGCCTTGTCAGATGCTCAGGCACCCAAATCCTACTCTGTTTTAGGGTACTTGGTCAGACCTCCTACAAAATTTTAAAAATAAAATAAGATCATTTAACAGCATCTCCAAAGGGGTCCTGTTAGATAGAAAGAATCTGAAAGCATAAGGCCAACAGGAAGACAGGTCTTCCTTCCATCTTTAGTGTATAAATTGAATAAGCTTATTCATAAATAAATATTCCTAAATTGCATGCCGAGATAAAAATCTACTGAAACTTAGGTCTCCCTGAACTTTACTCCCACTAAACTGTACTGGTAAAGCTTAGGAAACCAAGAGTTAGTTCTGGGAACAGTTCACCTAATCCAGCAAATTAAATCACCTTTTTCTTTCCTTTTAGGATTTTGACAAAAAACAGAGGAAAAAACTACAGCTTCACAAATATGGGTGAATAGGTCTGTACTGAATATATCAATTCAGGAAAATGTCAACATATTCATTTCAAATTTGACAAAGTATTATAACCAGTTCTCAAGCCTAGGTAAGCTCATTTATGGCTGATATTTTTCCCTCTTTTTCTTGGAAAAAGGAGAAATCTGGGCTCAGAATAGAAACTTCATATTATCTTAATTACAAAGAGGTTAATACTGCTGCATATTGAACCACCGCGGACACACCAAGTAATTCAGCATATACTGCCTGCAAGGTAGTCCCTGAAAGAGATACACAGCCACGCTGTAAATGCTGTACATATGGGAAGGGATGGACTCCATACTCTTCTCTTTGATACACAACTATCTTGTAATCTCTAACTGAGACTCATTTTCTAGAGGGAAATACCTCCAGCAACCAACCAGCTGCTGTCAATGTATTAGCACGCAAGCCCAACATAATTATACTAGGTCTGGGATAGAACCAGAAAAACAACCTATTATTTTAAATAGGAAGTTCACTTCCAGGAATCCAGCTTTTCTTCCCCAGAAAGACGTCTCCTAACAGCTTCATTCACAATTTCTGCTATCTTGGAAGATTTTTCTAAATTCTTTAGTCTACTGCAAAATGCAGACCAACCAATAGCAATATTTAAGAGTGCATATCATGGTGTTATTAGTTTTGGGGTTCCACCTCAAAACATCTAATCAGTAGATAAATATATTTCAGGTAATTCTTCACAACAATGGTACCTGTCTTTCTCGGGCAATTGGTTTTTAATCCACACATTTGCAAGTAACTGTATTCCTGAATGTATGTGCCTGAATACCATGCAGTAAAATGGATTACAGTATTTAAAATTGTAATAAACAATATGCATAAGAAAATTTGATTTATAAAACAAGCACCAAAAAGTTCCTTTCTGCAGGAACATTTGTCCCCCTCAAAATCGGGCTTTCTTTCACTGGCTCTTAAACACAGAGTATCAGCAAAGATCTACACACTTATGCCACTACCTTGAGCTCTTGAGGTTGTAGTTAGAACTTAAGTAGCCAGTTTTCCACCTGCAACTGAACTAAGGTACAAAAACATAAATTGTAGTCATACCAGCAAAACAAAGAACACACCTGAAAAAGTGGCCTATTTTCTACCATGATGCTGGGGGAAAACCAAAAATGTCTAAAAAGGAAAACCAGCAGAAGAAAACAAGCTCATTGAAAGTGATAAGTACTCTGAAGCACTGAGCCAGTGTATCTCTGACGATTTTCGTTGTACTTACCTAATATCTGTGCACGTTATACAGGTGATACAGCGACTGTTTGTTGTAACTAGGTTCAAAGCCACAGATGTTTCACTGTCAGTGGTTGGGTGTGCTCCACATTTAAAATAAAACTCCTGAAATATTGAAGGAGAGATAAAGAGAAGATTACATACCTGCCACTCACGCCCTTCCTTTATCTTGGGCTAACTGACATTTGAGACAACAAATCACCGCTGCCAACAGAAAAGGAAGACACTCATTAGAAAGGTTTACAAAGAATCCCTTGCAAAAATATCAGTAGAGGTGTCTATTTTGCCCAGTGATTTCCCTAGCAAAGAAGATATCTATTTGCACACTAATTTGACATCAGTGTGACATATTCTGTGATTTTCTGGATTTATAGGAAAAAATTACTTCATCTATGTATAGTCAAAGGCAGAATACTAAGCATTGTCACTATGCATTAAAGTTTCCACAATTTTTTTAACAGATGTTACCGTTTTCTGAACTCTAGAACACAGAATTTTAGCCCTAAATTGGTAAAGTCTAGCCTTGCTTTTGTGATGTTGGAAATCTATATGATCCAATATTACTACTATATTTAAGGGAAGCTCTAGCTCTCGAGACACATGTTACATTTGTAATTATATCATATTGTGTTTGAATTAAGTTGCTTTAGTCCATACTGCTCTATATAGCCTCTCAGACTGCTTCCATTAGTATAATACTTTTTTACACAACTTTGTGCTTTGTTCTCTTTTCCATTGCACCCCAGGGAAAGCCATGCCGATCATGCTGTGCTTTGATAAGGTTTTGTTATGAGAGATTGTTTTAAATGTCCAAATCACTCCATGCATATGTAAAGAAAAGCAGTCTCAAGACATGTGCTTCTCAACAGGAGCCACAGATTGCAGTTTGCAGCTTCTTTGTTCCTCTGCGACCTTTTTTCCAGTATCGAATTGTGGAGGTTTGTAATGAACACATTAGGACTGCTATAAATGAAGTGTGAATTGGAAGGTAAAGGTATAAAAATGTCAGAAGAAGTGACGAGCAGAATGTATTAAAGAATGACAGGTGTTGATAGCATCAAGATATTAAGATCACAGATGATTAAAGACACCCAGCCTGGAGAAAAGAAAAATCCTAAAAAAAAAAAAGAAAAAAGGAATGAAAAGAAAAAGAAAAGGAAAAAAAATAAACTGCAGCAAGAGAAAAAGACACAAAGACAGTAAATAAATCAGCAGCATTTCCCAGTGACTCAGAGGTGGGACAAGAGGCAGGAAAAAAACTGTAGATGCTGCCAACTTCTTTAGGGTGAAAAAGTCATATCCAAAACCCAGCACTAAGAACAAACCAAAAGCTGTGAAAAAGACTTGCCAGGTGGCATTTCTTAGTGTCACCCCAAGTTCCTAGCTAGACTATGTGGACACATATTTTAGTGTTTGTTCATACGTGAATACAAGAGGATGAGTGTGACTGAACAAAATCAGTTTGGTTTAATACAAAATCGCCTTCCCCTCTCTACAACCTTGTATTGAGATTTACTACAATACTGTACTAAAAGCTCTTTCTCACTGCCTTGAGCCTTACAGTAAGGAGTTCTTAGCCTGTGAAACACCTGTCAGTTGCTGTTTTTTTCTTAGTGGAGATCATTTAGATATATTGTGTACTTCTATATGAAATCTTGTTCTGTTTCATAACACGAGCAACTTGGTCTAGTGGGAGGTGTCCCTGCCCATGGCAGGGGGGTTGGAAGTCGACGATCTCTAAGGTCCCTTCCAACCCAAACCATTCTATGATTCTATGATCAGGAAGTAGTTCCAAGGAAGAAAATATACTTAAAGTCATTCCTTAGACAACACTTTAGACTTTCCATGTTTCTCTTCTTCAAGACCCAATTACACACAGTCTTTCACTATCAGCTGAGCATGAGTCAATGGAACTACACATTCATCTGGGGTACATGAAAACTTTACACAATCTATAACTTCAATTTATTTTCAACCTTTAAAATGTATCCATTAATCTTTGTATTATTTGCTAATGGGTTTTGGAGCTGGGGTATTCTTTGACCTTTAATTTGATTCTACTGTTGTTTGAACTAAATGGTAAGAAAGATTTATTTCAATGCAGGAGAAGTCTTGAAAATATCGCCTTGCTTCAGTACTTCTGCATAGAGCTAAGAGAATATTGACAACTCACTAGTCCAGAATAGATAAACTATGGGTAAGAAAACATACAGATGAAAAATAATTTCTCATAAAATTACCTACCCACTATAATAAAACTTTTTTTGGGTCACAACCAAAGAAAAAAAAAGTAATAAAGGAAGTAAGCTCTAAAACACTTGAAATAGCTTTAGACTTTTTTTCCCTAAAGAGTGTCTGCTTGATGATTCTAATTGCTTTTGATAATACTTCACAATGGCTATAAGTTTCTAATCATGAAAGCTGTTTAATTAAGTTGGAAGGGAAATAAAGCAATACATTTCTTATTCCATACTCTAAGATGCTTACAAGTCAAGGGGGTAAGAAAAAAAAAACCCAACAAAAAAAAAAAAGTCAAGAGTCTTGTGCTCCATTCCCAAAATACTTCCTCTGTAGCATTACAAAAATTACTTCTCTATAATTCTGTTTATCAGCCTAAAAACTGCCCTAAGAAAATTCCTCTACTAATTATATTTACAATGTGCTTTGGTGTTGCTGAATGGAGAGCATTATGGAATGTGAAAATACTATTTGAAATGACAAAAGAAAATATAGCCCCTCTCCAAAACTATTCATTGAAAGATGCCCTGCTTGAGTAAACTGCAATTAAAGAAATAGCAAATCTTAATATTAAATGCAAACAGAACAGAGGGGCTCATTAAAATTATAGTCAAAAATTCCCTCAATACTATATGTCAAGTATTTGTTCAGAAGAACCCTTCAAGATTAAAGAATAAAAAACTAATTTATAACAAACGTGTTGAGACTAGCAGTACAGTAAAGCTAAGCCACTTATAAAATGTTCACACTTGCAAAAACAAAAGGTATCAACTCACACAACACACAATTTATAAAATCAACACAACTGTCTACATCTGTAGGCCTCAGACATCAGTGCTGCAACACAGGGACAGATTAGAACGTAAAAACCCCCAGTTCGCCGAGTGCCCAACAGGTCTGGCGTAGCACGTACTGCATTTACACTTCTTTTTTTTCATAGTAATACACATTCCAATTGTTTGATGGCTTTTAAAAGTCATAAGCTCAATTAGGTTTCCAGTTGCAAATAAAATTTTATGTGGCCTGGTGTGATGCTTTTACCCTGGTTGGGAGCCTGCAACAAGTCTAGGGGGGTGATGTTTCCCCTCCCTGTCCCCCTCGATGTTCTCCACGACAAACACATGCTCAACAACCTGGTGGAGATGATCCTCAAGGTGACCAGCTTCCCTGAAGTGCTAATGTGTGATAGTTTCTACATTAAGTCCTGCATTTGCTGTCTTATTTTAAAAGATCTCATGCTTCTTGATACTGAACTCAGAAAAGAAAAACTTGTGATATTTATTCAGGTTCTCAAAATGCCCCTGCAGACACAGGCACAGCAGAGAAGCTAAAATGTCCTTGACTGCCCTGGCAGCACCTGTAAACACCACTGTGATCAGCCTTCTCAGCACAAATCCAAACACAGCCTCTCACTGGCTACTGTGGAGAAAGTTAACTCTGTCCCAGATGAAACTCATTGCATAAATAAACTAACCACAAGTATCTCTTTGTGACATCTAACAGATTTCCCAGAGAACCAGCATAGTTCTTGTGATGCAAGCACCACCTTTTGATTCCAGGGCATATATGTATGAAGTTAGGAAGAAAGATAAAAGCACAAGTTGCTTCTCAACCAGTTCCAGCAGTGAAATTGCTGAGACTACAATACAAGGGGGAAGAGTTTAGCCACTTCTCACTCTCCAGCCTTGCATGTCACCAGGCATGTAAATGTAGCTATTTTTTTATTTAGACTTTCACGTATTGTATGACAGCGTAAGGAGGGAAATTTGCTGGATTGTTTAACCTAAATCTTCATATGTTCCAATGTTAATCTTTGAAGTCAGCCAATTTAGGACCAACCCTCTCATTTTGCCACAGACTGTCAGACTCATACAAACAGTTGTTTCTTCTTAAGGTTAACACAGAATCATATCATAGAATCATAAAACAGTTTGGGTTGGAAGGGACCTTAAAGACCCTCTAGTTCCAACCCCCTGCCATGGGCAGGGACACCTCCCACTAGACCAGGTTGCTCAAAGCCTCATCCAGCCTGGCCTTGAACACCTCCAAAATGTCTCTCTGTACTTAACTTACTATGTTGTGCTGTATGAAACAATATTTTCATAATTTTAATAATAAAAATAATTAAAAAACCTTACAGCATAACATAAAAGTGATGGGCAAAAATTCATGCAATCTAGCATGCTATCTGACCACTTCTAGAATATTTTAAAATAGAAAAAAATCACATTATTCCTCCTTTCTGCACTTGTGTTCTCATTTGGTACAAAAAAAATCGCTGATGAATGCTTTTTTTTTCTGGTTAAGTATTTCTGCTCAGCAATGAGTAAGTATGCCGAGAAATCATTGTAAAAGCAGAGACAAAACTTAAGCGCTTATCTCAGTTCTGAAAGTGAGTAGTTTTATGGTCACCTTCTACTGCAGTAAATACCTTTACATCATTTTCTTGCCTAAAGGCACAGGTCCCATGAAATTGTGAACATTCTATTTAACACTACAAATGTCTTCCTTTTGGCAGTGTATCTGATAGATTGTTATTCAGAGAAGGAAGAAGGCATTGCTCTTATATACTTTGTCATATTCTTCACTCCTGTTATCGCTTTTGTGTCACACAAAACATCATAAAAAGTGCAAGGGGGAAGAAAAGGTTCAAAGATACATGGCCAGTATTAGCTACTTTTTATGAAACTCAAGAAGAAAATGCTCAAATTTATCAAAAAATAATCTTCTTTGATACTTTACAAAAAAAAAAAATCTGAACACCAAAACCCAAACCAACAAAACTCCCCCTAAATTCTGTCTTTTCAAACAAGCAGGGGTTTGCATACCCGTAATCGCTGCTGGTGAGTGAACTGTCTTGTATATGATCAAGTAACCAACACAAGTAAAAGACCAAAGTCATACAAAGCCATCAGTGGGAAGACAGGGTCTGAAACAGAGTAAGGTGAGACAGGCCCAGAAGAAACTTTACCCTTCTGATACATGTTCTGCAGTCTGGTTTACCAAACAGTCAACACTGCTCTTTGCTAACAAGTCCCAAGATAGCTTGCACCTTGGCTGATATACAACACACACACATGAAAATACAGGTTCCTACCCCTGCTTCTCATTCACTGCTGTGTGAGATGGTTAAAAATCCTAAGGAATTCCTTATTTCTTATTCCTTATTCCCCTGAACTAGCCACATGTGTTTATTTAGGACTGATAGGCAAAGCCATTTATTAATGTGTTATACCCATTGAAAGTATAATTTTTGTTTTTCAAATTACCAGCACTCTTCAATCTTCTTTCACTGGGACTGCCATAATTATTCCCCTGAATGAGAGAATACTTCTATGCTGTTGGCATGTATTCCGTGGGTCTGAGGACAGAGTGAAAGAGACCCACTTCAGAACAGCTGTGGAATGAAATATTTCTCCTGGGATATTCTGGGAAAGACTGGGTTCAACTCTGAGCAGAGACACTTTAAGGTTTCCACATCCCAGAAGAATCCCAGGCTGAGGCTTTCTAGGGCATAAGTCTTCTTTTACATTTGGAGTTACCTGGTGGCAATTACAGAGACATGGTGGGACAGCTCACATGACTGGAATGTGGTCATGGGTGGCTGTACCCTTTTCAGGAAAGACAGGCCAGCAAGGCGAGGGGGGGGAGTTGCTCTTTATGCGAGAGAACAACTTCAATGTATTGAGTACTGTCCAGGGGTGGGTGACGAGCGAGTCGAGAGTTTGTGGGTGAGAATTAAGGGACAGGCTGGCATGGGTGATACTGTCGTGGGTGTCTATTACAGGCCACCGGATCAGGACGAGGAAGTTGACAAGGCCTTCTACAGGCAGCTGGTAGCAGCCTCGCAGTCACAGGCCCTGGTTATTGTGGGTGATTTTAACTACCCTGATATTTGCTGGAAGGCCTACTCAGCCAGCCATCCGCAGTCCAGGAGGTTTC
>WKFP01014321.1:1510787-1539450 GCA_011057875.1 Pterocles orientalis | reverse complement strand
AAATTCATACTTAATTTATCCAAAAGAATTAGCATAAATAGAAATTCACACCCTCACATACAAAAAACCCAATAGTTTAAAAGATACAAGTGCATGACCAAAATCCTTGCCTTATAATGGGCTACCAGAAAAAGAATGGAAAAACAGAAAGACAGATGCTACAGTGGACATTAAACAAAACCAACTGTCCTGGTGCATTGTCTTATTCACAAAATTTCAAACACACCATGCTGAGTCACCAGTCACTCGTGTAGTTACAGCACTAAGTACCAACACCGTACAAAGCACTAGCACCAGCAGCGCTCTAGCAAAATAACTGCTGGAAATTGAAGCTGTCTCTGACTTACAGGTATATGGTGGCAGAGCCAAATGCGGAGATACTGATGTACTTGGCTTGACTTCCCTGTGTAGGATGTACAGCTTGCAGGAGTAACTGAGCCAAAAAGCCAAATTTGGCCTCACGAATGTTGTGTTCACTCAAACATAGCAGGTCTATTAGAGCATTTGTTATGACAAATCCAAAATTCTCCCCTAGATGGCATAAGCAATTAAACAGCTAGCGTTTGCCAATCCTGCCATGCAGCTCTGTGACTGCTATTCTTTCTGCACAGATGTTGTCTCATTTAATAGCCACAATGTTTGCTAGGAAACCTCTCAACTTGAAAATGAACTTCCCATCACACAGCCTATATGTTCATGAATACATAATCCATACACAGAAAGACCTTGGATAAGCATGTTGCATAAAATGATTCCTTCAGGGTAATTAGAAGTTAAAACAAGAAATACATTTGTCTGTAGAACACACACACTTCATTTCAAGATGCAGGCCTGTCATATTACAAAAATGCACCCTTCCAATTTCATACAGATATTAGAGCTGAGTATCCGATTGGTTTTGATTTGCTTTTCCCCCTTCACACGCCTACAGTTTGAACTTATCATTTAACTGCTATGACACTATGATCCACTCTTGAGGAAACAAAACTCAACACTCCTAAACGACTACTCACCACAGCAAAAGAGTCCATCCTTTAATACAAGTAACCTTGCCAGTCACTTTTTCTAGATCCATAACAGGACCTTCTCAAGCAACAACTTGGAAAACATACACATTTATACAGAAATACAAAATACAAAACCAGAAATGAGGCTGCAGGCAATTTGGCACATGGCAACAATTCAGCACATGGCCATAGCATGACGCGTGGGTATACAACTACACTCCTACAGACACAAAAAGTAGTTGCTGTGTTCCATATTTCATCCAGCCTGTCATGTAAAATGCTTAATTATAGTGGAGGGCAAGGAACGAACCCAGGACAGTACAGCCTAGTAACAATAATTTATTATACTCAAACATTAGCATGTGGAAAAAAAAAACCAAACACCACAACAAAACACAAAAAAACATGAAAAACCCAAAAAAAGACCAACACACAAACCCAAACCAAAACCCAAAAAACCCAAACAAACAAAACCACAAAAACAATCCCATGCGCACTTTCTCAGGTGAAGGTCCCCTGCACACTGCTCCCCAGAAACCACAACTCTTGCCAGTCACAAGCCCAACTGGTGGTGGCGATGTGCTTCTGCAGCAATGTAGCAGGTAACGCACCCTTTCCTCCAGACTAGATGAAACAGCAGCAACCACCTCATTTATATGAAAAGACAGTCCCTGACGGAAATGAATTCCAGAGAAGCACACACTCCCTCTAAGCGGCATTGGTGCAGATCCCTGTACTGGCAGGCAGACCAGTAACACCAGAAGTTTTTCTAATGTGTGATTCACTTGCCCTTGAGGAACATAAGCAGGGAAAACAGAAATTCACAGACTGTAAGATGTCCCAGATAACACACTAACATTTTCATGACATTGAGAGATGGTTCCACCTGTGTCAGTCTCGGACATCTGGGGACCTGAATCAGGCTCTAACGTAAATTCAGGAAGGACACTCTGAAGCTCCCTGCTCCAACCCTGGACAGGCAGCAGGTCCATCCTGATGTTGCTAAGACCAATCAGACCTTCTCTACAAGCAGGAATAATAAGTAAAAAGGAACACAACACCAATTCATGTAAAAGTGAGCTTCCCCTCCACCTCAAGAAAATCTTTTAGCTACAGTATGCCATCTCCAAGTGCTGTTTATTCCGAGCCTCTTCCAATAACAGGAGCTTTTTAAACACTAAAATGAGAAACAGGCCCTCAAGAAGCATGCTCCCAGATGCTAGTTAAACATTCAAATTTAACTCAATATCTGACACACACAACACTTTACAGTCTTGAAAACAAAACACAGGTGGTAACAGGGGAAACAGTGTTACTCTAATGTAGTGGCAAGTATTGTACTAATGCACATGGGTTATTTGGTTTTAAGAGGTTATAACATTCTTCTGGTTTTCACCACTTTTTTTTTTTGAGGGGGGAGTGTTTAAGGTTTTTTATTTTGGTTTTTGGGATTATTTTGGGAAGAAAAGTAATACGGACCCAATATTTTCCAATGCAGTTCTTCTCTTGTTCATATATTTTGCATATTTATTTCTATATGATTTTAAAGAATAGTTATGACTTTTACAGTTTCTTAGAAAACTAAACACTTTAAATTAAAACTTAAATAAACTGCACTTTTTTTTAGGTCAGATTTCACTGAGCTAGAAATTCAGTTGAGGGAGATTCTCACAGAATTCCAGCTAAACAAACACTCCAGCAAAAAACCTGTGAATTACAAGAATTAAGTTATCACAGCAAATCCCTATTGACAGGTTAGTGATCCTGCAAGCAATGCACTATTGCCTACCAGCATTTAAGATAAAACTTACAGAAATCAATCTGTTTGTTGGTGCCACATCTAACCCGTGTAAAAGCCATAGCACCTTTAACAGGTATCTCCACAGTGAATTCTGTTAACTTTGCCTTTTGCAACCTCAAATTTGTGTGGGGCCATTTTTTTTTTTTTTAATGAGGTACGCACAATTACAGTTTCTCCTAATGGCACTGTAACAGTGGCATTCAGCGAGAAGCTATTTCTTAGTAATTACTACACAGGCACAAGAAATACTTGGCTTTTCTTTGAACCAGAAGACAACAAAACCCACTGACACAAGTTGAATACTGCTTTCTCAGTTCTGATGTTGCGGTGGTTTTGGTGGTAAGAGCGGGAGACAGCTCTATGCACCACAAGGACAAAACCCATTTTTTGCTAGAACACTCTTTCCTCATCTCCTGGCAGCAGCTTAAGCATGTATAGTTTTTGAGAACAATTCCTAACTGCAGTTACTTTGCCATCAAAGTACCACAGTGGAAAAACTCAAACATTTGATTTCAGAATGCTCCAAACATTTATTCAAGTCCCAGAGAGCTATGCTATACTGTAAAACTGATCGGCAGAGTTTTACTTAGAGACATGAGATTTCAAAGATTTAAAAGAGCTGTTGCAATACACAACGGCAAAACCAGCCTGTGGATAACATGTTCTTAACAAGCTGCGTTTCTAATGATAGGTTTCTAACCACCCATTGTGCTGAAGCAAGGGAAATACTCGACTTCCAAGCACCCTCCTAGCAAACAGGCCAGTACATAGAGTACTTCTAATGACACTGTAAGAGCTCCACTAAGCTATTTTTCTATATTTATACAATTCATTAATATTCATTTAAATTCGCGTCCCATTGGGGCAGGTACTTAAAGCATAGAGCAGTATGAACTTCAGCAGACTGTTTATATATTTAAAGCTGGGTATATACTGTTCAGCAGCTTCCTGAGTTGGGCCATTAAGGCAGAAAACAGAATCAGAAAGACATTTGTCATTACAATTTAAACTTTCTAGTCTCAAAAAAACCAGTTTTGCTCATACCCGACTTCTCTGAGCTAGAAATACATGCTGCCTAATGAAGACAACCCCACTCACCTGGCCCTGTATAGCTATGCTGCTATGAGAATCCAGACATTTCTGACAGCAGTTATTCAAGAACTACCCACCAGACTAGCATGGACCAGGAGAGACAGAGCCCAGAATTTGTAGCAGCATTTCCAGCACTAAATATCTTGCAGCCCCTGCTGAGAGAAGCTTACAGGTGATGCCACTGTGATCCCACACCACCACATTCTATAAACAGTGCATGCTTATTTTAAATTTGGTTTTGATTTGTAGAAGTCAGCTTATTTCATAAGCTGCATGCGCAGAAGCAGAAGACACAAATTAAAGAGTATACAAACTGATCCCACATCACTTACAGGCATGATCTCTTAGAAGTAGCTAGACCAAAAACAGAGGAGACAATTGTTAACCAAAACCTAATACCTTCACATTTTACCATTTCAGACCAAAATATCGAGCATGGAAATTATAGGTGGGAAACAGATTTTTATGCCAAAGTAAATTTTATAGCAGTTTTAGATTTAGCAGAATACATCACAGTGTGTCAGCTTGCAAAATGATACTGTCATTGAACACCCAATAACAGTATTTGCCAGGCGAGAATGAAGAAGTTGTGTGCTTGCATATAAATGCTGCCTGACATTTGAGGACAGACTCCTATATAAACATACTGTACCCTAACAAAATCACTTTATCATAACATCATGGAAGGGTTTGGGTTGGAAAGGATCTTAAAGACCATCAAGTTCCAACCCCCTGCCATGGGCAGGGACACCCCCCACCAGCCCAGGTTGCTCAAAGCCTCATTGGGTTTGATGGGTGATAGTCGACTGCAGGAATGTGTTGCATGCTTGGGTGGAAACCCAAGGTTTCAATCATCAGTAATGAATTTGCAACAGCTCCAGACAGTAGCATATTGTTCATGTCATGTGCAGTGAGCAACAAAGGATTCAGTGGAAGTGTTACTGGAATTCACTGAATTACAAAAAGCTATCCCTGAACGCAGACGTTGCCACAGCGCATGCAAAAATGTGCATCAAACAGCTGTATTTGAAAAAAAGTGTGGGTCTGATCTGTGAAACAAGTGACAGGCTAAGCACAATGTCAGGGTTTGGAACGGACTCCACTGTATCTTCTTGAGTCTGTTCCTCTGGTTTTAATACAACAGCATTTCAATTCAGAAGTTTCAATTATTGCTTCCCAGTTTGTTTAGGTGCCTGAATGCCTGGATGTACTGGATCTATTAGAGTTTCAGAAAGCATAAATGATGTAATCACCTCCAAACAGTATGCAGAAATGGCTTGTTGGGCAATAGACAATACAAATAGAGTAACTGTAACACTCCTCTCACTACTAGGATCAAGACTGTACTATGGCAATAACACATGTCAGTGGGAGTCACACATCTTCTTCCCATATTCCTCCCTGGCATAAGAATACAATAAACTGAATTTACATTCCCCTTCCCTTTTGTTTTCATGCTAGGTGTAACTAAGACTCAATAAATACATACATATGTTAAGACACACACAATTGAAAAAGTTAAGCCTTTATATAGATTATGACAAATAAGTTGGCCATATTTATCCTTTATATCCCAGTCTGACAATATTGGGCATCCTTAAGAAATCTGTTCTGGTAACATCTGATTATTTCACTAGAGCACAGAGCAGTCCATCCAGCCCAACATCTTGTCTCTAATAGGAAGTTACACAGTAGATGTCTAGAATGTGTTAAAAAAACAAACAAAAACCAAAACCAAAACAAAAACACAACCCACAAAAATCAAAAATCACCACAGAGGACAAACCTAAAATGGTATTTGCCTAGAATATGTTCCAGACCTCCAGCAATTTGTTGCTCAGAAACTTCCTAAAACGGAAGGACTATCTTCACATTTAATAGTTCTCAATTGATTTTTCTTCCATTAGTTTGTTACTTTTTGAACGCATTATGACTTCCACCAGGAATTACGTAAAGAGCTCTGCAGTTTAATTATGTATCTTGCAAAGAGGAATCTCCCCCTGGCTGGACACACGAATAACTGGAAAGCACACTGTATCAGACCAAAATAGGGATGTTATAATCCTAAAATGTTGCTACGTCTTTTTGACAGCCAGCACAGCACGGGTACAGAACGGGTTCCTTGCTACAATGCACCATCAACATGTTCTTCTCACATTTCTAGAGGTAAAATCTCTTATTTTTAAAAATATTAAAGGTGCACTTATATTCAGTTTTGGTTTGCAAAGACTTTCTACCTTTCAGCACAGTCAACTGAAGTATTACAGGAGCTGTGAATGATCTAGGATTTAGTCAGATGAACAGAAGCTGTGGTCTGCTCATGTTCCATAACATTGGACCCTTGATACTGACAGTCTCAGGGATATAAAAATGATCATTTATAAAACAGTCATTGAAAAAGCAGTTAATCCGAGGGCATCACAAAATTTGCAAGTTTCTAACTTTTTAATATAACATATCGGTCTCGCCAGAACTCTCACCAATTCTTGTTACAGGACAAATCTTTAGGCTCATTTGAAACTGCCCCTCATAAGACAGAAGAAAAGGCTGGAAAAAATATTTCTCTGAAAGTGTGCTTAATGTTAATGTTTTCAAAATAAGGTTTCCTGGAACTGAACCATGGAGACAAAAAACAACGAGCAAAGGATTTTTTTTTTTTTCTTTCAGTGGCAGTGTTATAACTGAAGAAGAACATCAAAGAGCAGAGGATTTGTTTGAAGAAAGCATTAAAAGCTTCAGCATATTTTGTTTGATCTTATACAAAATAGTGACATTTCCCCACATGTAAATAGAAACGATGGGAGCAACACATACAAGATGAGCTAAACCTCCATAGAGCATTCAACACAGAGTACAAATGAACAAGTTCCTGTCAGTTTTCCAGAATGTCTACTTGAATGCCAGCTCATAAAAGCTACTAGCAACTCTTTACTCTGTTGGTGAGATGAGAAAACTGATGAACAGCTCCAAAGACCTGGCTTGATCTCAGTTTCAGGATTTTCATGGTGCCAGAAATAACGCATTGGCTGAAAAAAGCTTCTTAAAGAAAGAGTTAAAAGAAAAAAATTAGTATATAATCAACTGTTCTAAATCATACTTGTTACATTTTCTGGTGGGGGGTTTTGATGTAGACACTGTGGCCTATTAAAAAAAAAAAGTCCAATATGGACTGTGGAAACACTGTATTTCTACACTGGGAAAGAGTAAATAAGCTTTTTTTTTTTAATGAGAATAGATCTTAATTTTACAAGCTTTAACTTGTATTTCCAAGATAAATAATTTAGCTTTTTTATACTTATACAGAATTAATTCTACTTTATAATTCTGGTTTCTTACCTATCGTGGATTTTTCTCCACTGAGAAGTGGAATAACAAAATTTCTTTATAAAGGAAAAATTGATCTACTCCAGAATGAGGTTACTTTAAGAATATCTTTAAAACAAAGATCTAATTACAGCTTCCTAAAGAGGTAACTGAGAAGAAATGTAGAGTTAAAATAATTTGTAACTACAATGCAAAGAACTCCAAAATGCATGATTGGCAAAACAAAACCAAACCACCCACATTTAGAGATAATTTAAAATAGAGAGCTTTACAGGAATGAGGCACTGACATTTCGATTAAGAAACTAGAACACTGAGATCAATGTTAGACGGATTTAACCGATATGCTTCAAAATGTAATTTCCCCTTAGTGAATCATCAAATGTCTGTTTTTCAAGGTGGTTTTCCAGCAATCATTTCCTACCCTACACTATTCAAAACGTTTGTTAATGATCTGGAAGAAAGCATAAAGTAATTACTCTAATTTTTCTGAAGGCACAAAATCTGTGGGAGTGAAAAACAATGAAAAGTAAAAGTCACTGATAAAGCCACAAGAACAGCTCACTCAGCTGAGATCAAACACAAAATACGCATTTTAAAACAGAAAAAATGAAGTCACACCTTTAGAAGTAAGGGCCATGGATGCCAGAGGAATAACCCTGCCCAGGGAGGCACTAGTTCAAAATGACTGAGGTTTTTGGTGGATGACCCCTGCGTTGGAACCCTCACAATGGCATCACAATGTCTAACAAAACTGCTGGATATCACCATAAATAAGCAGACTAAGTCATCTCTGCAGCTGGCACTGACGGCATCACTGCTGTAACTGTGCCTGGTTACGATGTCTGAAATTTATGAAAAATGTTGAAAATCAGTAAGAATGCAACAGATAACTGAGCAAATTATTAAGGACTGGAAAACAAGGGTTTATTACTTACCTTTCAGAACATTCAAGGAAATAAGGTACCACTGAACTTCAGTATATAGAAAACAACATGAAGAAACAGAGCACGCTTGACAAAGGACAGTAGATAGAAACTGAAGCTAGACAACGCGAAGGCAGACAGAAAATTCGTACTACACACAGAGGGCATTTTAAACAGGCAAGGTAATTGATTGACTGCCTAAGTAAAGAGGTTGGTTTGTTTGTTTAATTTACCACTAGCTTTTTTGAGTCAAGGACTCACATTTTCCTGAATTATGTTCTCTTTCAAAAATCTATTGCTGCAGGAAAGGATCACAACTCATGTTACCCAGGAGGCTAGGTGAAATGATCAGCATGTGCTTTCTGCTTTTATGTCTGTGGATCATTTATGCCTACAGATGTCTACCTTATTTCCCACTCGTGCATACCAACTAAATATTTTGAAGTCTCTGTGGGGCAAAATATTCCCTTAGTGTGTCTTTCAGACTTCATATTTTATATCTCAGCAGTTCTGCATTCCTAAACAGTTCCATAGGACCAGAGAGGATCCTGAAATGCTACCACACATACCAGATTGCCTAAGAAATTATGCTTTGGGACACAACTGTTCATCATGGAAAAAAAAGGGGGAGAAAAAACTGAAACACAGAAACTAGAATATATGGAGAGAAGGTAAAACAAGTGCTAATGCATCAATGAAAGTTTTTGGAATATCAACATTGATCCATGGTAAAAATTGTTTGTATAATTCGCATAATTTTAAAAGAGTAGTTAAAAGCTTGCATTTGTATCTTTATAGATGTGATATGAGAGTGATACATATGCTATTGTGATCGATTAGAAGGCTCGCAAACATCTTAAAGACATTAACAATGCCATGAGATTTGTCTTAACATACTGTAACATGTTGATTGTTTCAGCCATGCATGGTTTTGGATTCTTATGTTTTTCTAGGGAAATCAGGGTCAAGTAACTGACAATTAACTTTGATATAAAACTAATCATTCAGTTGGTACTATGCTCTATTACTTCTTTTATTTGTTGTAAGAAATGTATGCACATTAACTGTAGTTATAAAACTTAAAAGTTGGATTGACTTTGGTCGTTGTTCTGCTTTACTCAGCTTTTAAAGACAAACCTCACAAACAATTTAGAAGCTGCTTCTGCAATATAAGAGAAACTTGACTGGGGACGTCCAGATTGATTCTCAGCTTCACCATGGAAGCATAAACCAAGCCAAAGCATTCAATGTGATTAATAAGACAACCTAATTTAGTGATTAAAACAGACATTTGAATCTTTCATTTGGTGAATGGATAGGTTTCTAGAGACAAGAGAGTTTAAATCAGAAAATTCTCTGAAATTTTTTGCATATTCGTTAGCTCTGACCCCTTCATAGAACCATAGAATCACTAAGGTTGGAAAAGACCTCAAGGATCATCAAGTCCGACCCAACACCACCTAACTTACTAAACCATGTCCCTAAGCACCACATCTACACGTTTCCTGAACCCCTCCAGGGATGGTGACTCCACCACTTCCCTGGGCAGCCTGTTCCAATGCCTGATCACTCTTGCAGTGAAGAAATTTTTTCTAATATCCAGCCTAAACCTCCCCTGTGCAACTTGAGGCCATTTCCTCTTGTCCTATCACTTGTTACTTTAGAGCAGAGCCCAGCACCCACCTCACTGCACCCTCCTTTCAGGCAGTTGTAGAGAGTGATGAGGTCTCCTCTCAGCCTCCTCTTCTCCAGACTAAACCCCCCCAGCTCCCTCAGCTGCTCCTCATCAGACCTGTGCTCCAGACCCTTCCCCAGCTTTGTTGCCCTTCTCTGGACCTGCTCCAGCCCCTCAACGTCCTTCTTGTGGGGAGGGGCCCAAAACTGACCCCAGGATTCAAGGTGCGGCCTCACCAGTGCCGAGTCCAGGGGCACAATCCCTGCCCTAGTCCTGCTGGCCACACTATTGCTAATGCAGGCCAGGATGCTGTTGGCCTTCTTGACCACCTGGGCACACTGCTGGCTCATGTTCTTATACCACAAAATAGGAAAGAGAGGGTACAACTGCAAAGGTGGGTCTGGTTTGCTTGTTACTTAACTCACATTTATGTTTTTTTCCTTTTACTTGCACTAGATTTACTTGCTAAACCATTTGACATAAGAGAATATAACAGTTCCTAAATAGTAAAAGCAATAGCCTCAGAGCCTCTGCTAAATGAAACAGTACTCTGAAACTTGTATGAAATTTGAATAATTCTTTTCTAAAGTCTGGATAAAGAAGTTATCATAATCTTCCTTCACAGGTTGTGTTACAAGAATTCTTATCTTGCATTTTATTAGCACTCCAGTTCCATCATACTCACTGTGAAATTTTTTTTTAAAGCATGTGATATCTGGAATTATCTCAAATGCATAAGGCAAACTAACACAGACAGCAAAGAAATAATAAACTCTGTGTGTGTGTGTGTATATATATATATATAAAGTCAAGATGTTTGTTGTATTACGAAACATCTCAGAATTTTTAAAATTACTCAGAGCAATATTATGGCATTGAAAAGATTCTAATAGCTCTAAGGACAGACAGACACGGTTCCTTTCACAAATAACCAACCACATCACTGTAAACAAAGAACAATGAATAAATAATATAGCAATGTATAAGAGCCTTCCTATGATGAGATGATAGTTCTTTAGTTTACATAGCTCACATTTTGATAACATAATTAAATTTACTACTTTACTCTTGATACTCTAACTGCTACAGAATTTATTTCTGTTCTCAGCTGAAATGGAGGTCTGAGCTGATCAAAGTAAAATGAGATGGGAAAAAAAAGCATCTGAACAGTAAGGTTTGAGAAGAATAGCTTTGGATGCTTGAAAGAAAAAGCATTTGGCAAGCTGCTTATTTAAAGCATCCAAGCTGAACGCTAATCCCTTGATTTCTTAGTCCAGCCCATTCCAGATGAGCACAGACTGCCTGTGGAACAGACAGGCTATGAAAAGATTGTGTAACATTGCTGTCCTCCGTGCTAAACCTAATGACAATCAACACGCAGGAGAAGGACAAATATTCATGACACAGCTTCAAAAATTTCTGTGTAATAGAAATGCAATATTCAAATCACACAGGAGGAATGCGGAAAAACAACAAGTGAAGCTACGTAACAAAAAAATGTAACATGCTTCCTGTTGCAAACTCTTTGTCCCATACACTGGAGCAATGACGCTACTGTATAGTGGAATGTGACTGTTAGAAACCATCTTTAAGCAACATATAGACATCACTAAACAAACTAAAAAAGTACTAAAAAAAACCCAAAAAGACAAGCAACCAAACCAGAAAAAAGTCTTTGCTCTAGACACAAAAGATTAGCTATAGATCTTGATTAGAAGCATATACCGTTATTTAAGGAAACCCAATATGTAGAGGTGCTTTTAAGTTCACCCAAATCCTGTTGCTTCTAGTGGAAACACTTCGCTGAAACCTAACGTGTTTTGAAGGCCGAAGAAGACATGAAAATGCTATTCAGTTATCACGACAATGGACAGTTGATGCAGTCTTCATCAGGAAGATCAAGATCTTCATCAAGATCACAGTAGTGAGACAGATCACACTGAGACAGAAGTACGTTTACATTTCCATTAAAATAATTTTTCATGTTTCCTTATTCACAATGGCTTAAGCCATATCTGACCTATAATCCTGTTTAACCCTTCCATTATCGTTTCCGAGATTTTGAAGTTTACAGCAACACTTACAACACCATTAACACTTTTTCCACAAGTTTACAGTGGTGTTACAGCTCTGTCTCTGCCTACCTATGAAAAGAGTCATATTATTTCTGTTTTTTTTTGATGACTATAGAATAGCAGGAGCCTATGAAGGGAATGAAAATGTAATAGCATTTTTATACACAGAAGTAGAAAAACTGTCCTCTTCAGAATCAGAAATTCACTTCATTGGATGATAAACAGAAAATATTCTGTGTCTATTCAGAGAACTGCAGAAGTTTGAGCTTAACAAGAACATTTCTTCAGTAATATTTTATTCGAATAAGGAAAGGTATTTACTGACTGAATAAAGAGTTTAGTATCAAATATATTCAGATTACCTGCAAGGACAAACCTGAATCCAACAAAAATCATATCAGAAACACCTTTTTTTTTTCCTCCCCAAAAAGAGGAATAAATACCAGAACCGCAACGTGATTAGCAGCTATAATTTAATTTGAGGTACAGTGTCTACAATTTTTGTTCAACTACACATGACAGCTGTATTTATTCAGCATAAAGGATATGTTCCAATTATTGCCATTACATTGAAAAGAAAATGCAAGCTCAAGATAGCACTGACTCGAGCTTGCAATAGGTTGAGAAATCGCTTGCTTCTGTCCCTTTCCCTGAGTTACTCGAACTGATTATTTACAATGCTCCAAGAAAAGCAGCACTTGAATTTTAACTCGGTGGTATGGTAGGTTCTACTAAAATTCTATGTCACTAATACTATATTTTGTGAAACTTTTTTTTCTTTTTATCTTAGAAAATTTACTGTGCTCTCACTATCACAATTTAGTCATTGATTTGGACAAAGTAATTACATAAAACAGTTGTAAAATTATTTGAAAGCCTTACAAATACTAATGAAATACTGGAAAACTTTGATTACTTCAAATACACCACCAGCTCACCTTTTCACTAAATAGAACCATGTTCATAAAAAGAATAAGTTCATTTCTGTCTTTTTAAAGAAGGAGAACAGCAGCATGTTCAGTGGACTCTCTTCTTTAAGCACAGCAGTAATCTTTGCTCTTCAGTTATGCAGCTGTTTGGGAATGTTTCTAGTCTAAAAATACACTGGCTGAGAAAAGTGAAGTAACTACTTCCTCATTTAATTAATCCTATTCTTTCAAAAGTAAAGAAAAAAAATTTAAGAGAGAGCAATAAGGACATGAGAAACTAACACTTTAGTTCTTCACCATTTTGTGACACTGAAACTAGAAGTACGTTCCTGTAGGTGGGGAAAAATGTCTCTTCATCCACAGAACAAAATGTCACCTCCCTCTGTCTACAACAGGCTTTCAAATAACATTCAAGCACAACACAAGAAGAACCTCAGAGGTAGAGGCGAGATTTCTTGATGAAAGCACAGTTCTGAAATCACTTCAACTCAACTCTCACCTATCAATAAAGCCTTCACACACCTCTACGGGCCTGTGAAACCTGAACCATGATGCTGCTCTGCATTGAGCAAAGCAACCTTTGGCTATCTAGCAAAATGACAAAAAAATCAGTTCACGCGGTAACTAAGTTATGCTCGTGTGAAAGCAGTATCTGGAATTTCAGAGAACCACACCTGTTTCTATAGCCTTTGGGTTGCCCTTTTCAAAGGATACAGAGAACTACAAGAAAAATAACTCAAAGAAAAGCAAACAAGTATGTCTGAAAACCCAAAGCCTGGCATAGCTGGTGCATTCAATCATTTCTCTAGAATAAGCGTCTACCTGCACGACTATATACAGCACTTCAGGCTGAAAGTGTTTTGAGACAGCTACCACAGGACAAGGTTCCACCTCATCTAGTGAATGGTCCTGGTTTGCAAAAGAGTCAAATTTGATCCTCATTTGAAATGCATCAGCATGAATCAGCTAAAGTCAGCTTCTCCATTTTCTAATTAATACAATGAAGTTTTGTATAAAAGTGATTTGAGTGTTCCACAATTGCAGTAACATTAAGTGTCTACACCATCATCCTTTTAGAGCTGTAGAAGTTCAGAGTGAACATATTTCTGATAGACTGTAATTAATGTGGAAAAAAACCCAGTGTCCAACGCACAGCTCAATATATTTTGTTCACCGTTTCTCAAAACACTGGACTAGGCATTTTGCTTCATAAAGAATCTAATATTAAATCTCTGAAACCAACACTGCTTATTACCTTTTCAAAATCCACATTCTCTGTTTAAATCTCATTTTCACCTGTGTACATAAGCTTCTGTATTTCCAGATAGAGCACACAATTTCTCAAGAGCCTACCCCAGGCTACGGGGTAACAGGCTGTAATTGAAATAAATGTGAAGAGAAACTGTGGGGAAATCCCTGAGGCAGCACAGAGGACTGATAGCCAGCATTCAAAGTCCTCCAGTTTCTCAGTCAGGAATCAGTCATTTTAAGATGTTACAGTTGTTTACCATTTGTATTATTTCTTTTGTATTTGCTTTCCTCACAATTATGGACTATAATAAAGCATCACAAAGTACCTACTTTGTTTTTCACTCCAAGCTCTAAAGAAGTTGGAATCACAAATGAAGCACATGGAGCATATCACAAGAAAATTTCAATTCAGTTTAGTTTATGTTGAGCAAACTTACAAGATTAATCAGATACACATCATATCTGTGAGCACACTGGAACACATCAAGTCACAGTGTATTTAGCATTATGATATTAATTATAACTTTTAGGAATCATATATAAGTTTAATTTAACTAAGTTGAAATTTGATTTTGGTTCCTTTCTAGTGTTGTCAATTACTCTATTTTCATATTTGCAACCAAAAAAATTAAAGCCTGTAATTTCTGGCAAGAGAATAATTTTATATCAAAATACTAACAATTAGAATTTCAGGAAATAAAACACACTGCTTCTTGAAGGTATGTTGCAAACTGGTGTTTATGAGAAGTGAAAACAAACAAAAACCAATTTTTTAAGCAAAACATTTATGCCTGGGGGGGAAGGAGGGAATCTTTTTTCTTTGCTTAAACAGCAGTATTTGCAGTTTGTTGATAACCAGCAACTAACAATTTCAAAGATTTTTGGTACCCATCAGTATAAAGAAGAATGTACACTGTGGAGCTATTTAAGACAGACAAAATATAATTGCACAAAATTTGTCATGACAAGGCAAAAAAGAAACTTAATCATAAAATGTGACTTAATCTGCCAAAGATTGCCAGTGCCAAGAAAAGCCTAGGATTTTCACCTTGTGAATTTGTCATGGTTATTTTTTTCCTCTTTCCAATGACATATAATACACTCATGAAAGTCATACAGGCACAAAGTTCATCATTAATTTCAAAAGCCAAAAACCTCTGCTGAAGACCATTGGTCTATTTAAAAAAAAAAAAAAAAAAAAAAAAAAAAAAAAAAGGGCAAAATTTCACATGTAATGGAAAGGAAGTTCAGCCAGCTTTTGGGCCCATTTCCAGAGGCAAGATCAAACTAGTCCCTAACTTCCGCACACAGTTAATTCTGCCTCCAGATGATAGTACAGAGGCAATGCTGGCAAAGAGATGCAAGTGGTCTAGCCCAGGTGAGTTAGCTACTGTCATCTTCTTGTATAATGTGGTTTAACCATCTGACTAGATCACCTCAGGAACCAGCAGGAGGTTTGATATCTGTAGTGCATATGGGATTGGGTAGCAAAGGGATGACATCAAGTCACTATGACTTCAGGTAGGAAAAGCTCTGGGAATACACATATTACAGAGAGTTAGGCTATTTCACCTGAGGAGGAGGGGGTGACAAACACCTAGAAGGATCCCTCCTAGCAGAAGCCCAAAAATATTGAGACTTATTTCTGTTCGCTGTGCACATAGACAGCCATAAATCAAAACAATCTTTTGTTGTCTAAAGTTACATAAAATATTTCCTGACATCATCGTGGCCATGCAGGAGACACCTATGGAACCACAGGTACGTCCCACTTCACAACTGCCTTGCTAAGACAAGGAGAAGACTATGTCAGAGGAGGTGAGTGACTCTGAAGAAAGGCACTTCCCTTTCCCCAGTCTGCAAGTCTTTGATGAATAAAAGCCTTTCATACAAAGTTTTGTGCTTGGCTTAAAAAGCTGTGTCCAGAAGGTCCATCTCAAAGCTTTGCTGAGAAGAAAGTACCCCTAAGACCTCTTTAGTATCAAATATTATTGAACAATATTTAACACATGGAAAGATAGAAGCAAACATAAGTAATGTTTTGAAAAAATCTTCATTTTTAAGACCTTGAGATGTCTATGCTGCTTCTTACTTGGGCTTTTCATTGATGTCACTTTGAGAAACACTTAAAGTAAACAACAATGTTGAACATGCGGGAGAACAGATTGCAAAGTAATCAACAGTGTGAAATATGCTTCTGTGGACAAAGCCTGAAAATCTGATATGAAAGATCTTGTACGCAAGATGACAGAAATTTGAAGCTTTCAGGGCACTGATATATACACAATAATTACTAAATAAGAATTGACATAAAAATGTGTTACACGCTGCATTTAACGTACACGCACTTGAATATCAGAGCTCTACTTCAGTGAAAGGGATGACATAAGATTAGTTCCTCTTTCATTCCAAGAAGTAACAGACCAACTTCCTCCTTCTTCCTAAACATCAGACATGTATTATCTGATGCTGAAAAGCTCTTTTGAAGTGCAGTATACATGTCAACTTACATTAATTTCTGCAATTCAAATATGGTTAGAATTGCTACCGTTACTCTTGTAAGTGTCACAATACTTGGAGAAACGTGACAAAAATCTTACCGCTATGCTTCCATTGCACCTTTGGGACTGGCAAACACCTCTTATTCTGTTGGGAATCAGCACATCATCCAAGCAAGATGGGCCCTTCAAAATAAATAACACATATTAATGTTTTAATCTACTTAATAAGTAAACACATGAAGGGTGGTTTTGTTGCCTCTCTTCCTACCACTTTCTTTTAGACATTAGCTAGACAGTTTGTATTGGGTTTGGGTGGCAAGATTTTGGTAGTGGGGGGCTACAGGGGTGGCTTCTGTGAGAAGCTGCTGAAGCTTCCCCCATGTCTGATACAGCCAATGCCAGATGATCCAAGATGGACCCAACACTGGCCAAGGCCGAGCCCATCAGGGATGGTGGTAGCGCCTCTGGGATAACATAGTTAATAAGGGAGAAGAAAACCTGCAAAACAGCAACCCCAGCAGAAGAGAGGAGCGAGAATATGCGAGAGCAACAACTCTATCAGATATCCAGGTCAGTGCAGAAGGAGGGGAGGAGGTGCTCCAGGTGCCAGAGCAGAGGTTCTCCTGAAGCCCACGGTGAGGCAGCTGTGCCCTGCAGCCATGGAGGGTAACAGGGGAGCAGAGATACACCTGCAACCCAGGGAGGACCCCACACCGGAATTGGGGAATGCCCAAAGGATGCTGTGACCCTGTGGGGAAGCCTGCACTGGAACAGTCTGTGCCTGAGGGACTGCACCCCACAGAAGGGACCCACGCTGGAGCCGTTAATGAAGAACTGCAGTCCATGGTAAGGACTCGCACCAGAGAAGTTCATGGAGAACTGTTTCCCATGGGAGGGAGCCCACGCTGGAGGAGGGGAAGAGCACGAGGAGCGAGGAGGGGCAGAAACAACATGTGACGGACTGACCACTACCCCCATTCCCCATAACACTGGGAGCGAGAAGGTAGAAAAATCAGGAATAAAGTTAAGACCGTAAGTAGGGAGGGGGGTGGGGGAAGTATTTTAAGATTTGGGTTTTATTTTCTCATTATCCTACTCTGATTTAATTGGTAAAAAGTTAAATTGATTTTTTCCCCCCAAGTCAAGCCTGTTTTGCCCATGATGGTAACTACTGAGTGATCTCCGTCCTTATCTTGACCCACAAGCCTATTGATACATATTTTCTCTCCCTTGTTCAGCTAAGGACAGGAGTAATGGAACAGCTTTGGTAGGCAACTGGTGTCCAGACAGGGTCAACAATACAATTAGAAAGACTGGAGTGTAACACAAAGACAAAGTTAAGTAGCTTTTCTGTATTTTTGTTAAGTATTAAATGGATCTAACTTTACTGAAATTTGTTTCTGTTTTCATGGGCTACTAATGTGAATTTTGGTAATGTTGCTGCAAACAAATTAGACTTTTTGTTGCCATTTATAAAGCCTTTACCCAACCATAAACCAGTGTAACGAAAATATGAAAGGACAACTGCTAGTAGACTCCTGGACATTTACAAAAGCTTTGAGATTTGTCAATCATTGTTAATAAAAAAACCCCACACCAAAACAAAAACCACCAACATAAAAACCCGAAAGAAAATGGAAAGAAAATTCTTAGTAAACTTTGCTGTGACTTTTTAAATATAAAGTTATGAGTGTACTACAAAAGACAGTAAATTTCAAGATTACAAATCAGCATTATCAATATTTCACAACTTCAGAATAGTGTTGTTAAGTTGATTTATCAAAGAAGAATATTCATACATATGGCATATATAGGAACATTCACAAAAATATTTCCTAGAATATAAAAAATTTAAGTTACATTAGTACAAATCTTCTCTTTTAATATTAATCTCACACCAGTTAATATTTAATTTGTAGACAAGAAAAATTAGTCTAAGAAACAAATCTGAAGTTTACAGATATCCATATACATAGCAGAAATAAACAACTAAGAGATCAATAATTAAAATATTTGCTACTTGGGTTACTCAAGTGTGTTTAGGTCAATGCCACTATATTACAGGAATAACAAGAAAACTTTATGCAGAAGAAATGAACCATCCCTGCCTGATGAATAAGA
Source organism: Pterocles orientalis (assembly GCA_011057875.1). Taxonomy (NCBI): domain Eukaryota; kingdom Metazoa; phylum Chordata; class Aves; order Pterocliformes; family Pteroclidae; genus Pterocles; species Pterocles orientalis. The sequence goes on along the minus strand of WKFP01014321.1, from coordinate 1,520,749 downwards.
GACTCTCAAAGGTAATGACACTATGCTGGTATACACACACAGAGTGGCATGATTGCTACACAACAAGGTAATACAAAACAGTCTTGTAGAATCAGTTCCACAGGAATACGTTATCAGCTCTGGTACTAATTATCTCAATTTCATAAGAAGAAAATATTTCAAGCTAAACTTTTTAGAGGAATTAATCCCTTAAAGTTATTTCAGGAAAAAACTTCCAAAGTACTCAGTAGTTTGCAGTCCTCAGTCCATAACCACAAAAATGTAAGGCGGCATAGTAATATTTAAGCAAGAAAGAAAATACGTGTAGGACCATTTATAAGGTTGAGTGAGATTCTAGAAAACTGCAAATTTAAATGGATTTGAAACACTGTTGCTATATTGATTACAGCTGAGAAACAAGCTACTGATTAATATAATCACAAAAGCATCCTTAAAGAAACCAGAACAGAAAGGAATTGATACCATCAACTACTGTTGGTTAGAATTCCACTACTACAGCTAGTACTGGATCAGGTCCAAATATGCTTAATATAGCAGTACCTTTTTACTTATTAATAGTAACAATAATTGTACAAATTTTGTTGTCACCTTTCAAGGTCCTACCCATGAGGGAAAGCTAGTGTGCTCTATGGCATGGTGTGAGCGTACAGGGCTCTCACTCTCTGCAATAATTTCCTCATGACATTTCTCATGCACGCAAGAGTACTTCTCACACGAAGCAGCTCTGTTTGAAATAAGAATGTCATCTTCCACTTAAGGCATGCTAAAAGCATATACACAGGGCACTAGTAGAACCGTCCCACACTATCAGCAACTTGTCAGCTGTTCACTCATACTGTAGACAACTTCCTATTTTTTCTTTCTTAAAAACCCACCCTATCCAACATTTCTTTACATTAACTCCTATGATGAGCATGAAACTCTCATTTAACTCTTTTGATAACAATAACGAGACCCAGCTTTAAGTCAACAGCATTTTCTCTTTGTTCTAGCAAGGAGTTAGATTAAGTTCTAAAGGGACAAATTAATCCAGCAGGAAGAGTCCAAGACAGACTGGCAAAATATCTTGAATTCGTTTCTATCTGGCAGTGAGGAGTGGGGGGAAAAAGTAGGAAAAAATAAACCCCAACCAAACAAAAAATGCCTACAAAATTTGTGTTTCATTTTCCAAATTTGAGAGAGGGTGTAAAAAAAAAATCTCCCTTTCCACACCTGTGCGTGGCATTCTTCAGTGTCATATTTTATTATTAATAACATAATACACTTCTAAAAGATTTAGTGTGCTTTAGAATTTTAGTTTTCCACCTTAAAAAAATTGCCAAAAAAAAATATATTTGTCCTTGAAAAGCACTGTATATTCAAAATGTTAATGTTTCTTTAACAACAGCACTACTAAATGTCATTGCTATAATTGCATCAAAATAAAATCAGGAATTCTGATGAGATAAACACTTTGAAATGCAATTTTTGTATTGTTCTTTCTCGAGTCTAAGAAAAGCCTGTCAAATGGCAGGCCAGCCAATCACTTGTGGTGTTGTAACACTGCAGGCTGTAGTGTTTGTAATTATTAGTTTGCATTAATCAAGAACACAGTGTGGTAAGAACAAAGCCTTCTGATTGCAAGATTAGAACTACTGCCCCTCTTGTACACAGCCAAATGGCTCACAGAGATAGCTACGCATTAAATTGGGTGTATCAGATAAGACTTTTCCGGTGTATAAATGGAAAAATGACAGAAGAAAGAAATAGAAAGTACATCAGAATATCACTGAATAGAAGTCATGCCAAACATAGTTGAGTACTTCCCAGACAACCACGTATGGAAGTTTTTATGCTTTGGGCATATGGTAGTTGTTCCTTCCATTTTTGGAGGGCGAAAACAGGATAAAAACCTGGCAAACAGCATACTAAATTTGAACTGAAGTTCCTATGCAGCATACGAAGAACAGGGAGGACTGAGGTGTTTTTCCAGCATATGAGGAAGCACTGGAAAGCTGTGTTACATTCCACCAGTATATTGTACTGGTGCCCAGTACAGTGAAAAGTATACTCTCCTCTCAGTGTACTTTCCATACAGTAGCCGAGATGCGATTTTGTACTGTAGAACCACAACCTAATTTTGGTCAATGACCACTTAAAAAAACCCCAGAGAACAGAAATAGCATCTGGAGATCTCAGATGACTGATTATTCAAAATGCAGTTGCTGACAGAACTGTTGACCTGTGAAGTCAGGGAAAGGTCAGAAACAAAGGCCAGCAATAGAAACCAGTGATTCATCAAAGACTGAATCATTTAAAAGGTTGAAAATTATCCATGTTTTTAATGCTTTGTATTTTCCCTGTTTTATATTCACCCTCAGTGAACAATATGCACCAGAATAGCATTAAAATACATCTTTGTACCCGCTAATATCTACACGAGAGACACAAATCATCAAAATGTAGAGCAAATGATCCAACCAAGGGACAAGTACCAATGCAGAAGGATTTTTAAAATAATATAAGAAATAATTCCATTTACTAAAGAGGGTGGAAAAAACAGTGTACAAGGCACTGAAAAAGTGCTAAATCTAATGCAAACCATGGAAGCACTTGGGCTCTTCTGCAAAATGATGGCTACTAACCTGTCTACTGAGAGTATTTGAAGAGCTAGCTATTGTATGGTGTCCTCTCAGCATGATCTTAGTATCTTGAGGCAATAAAACAAAAAAAAAAAGCGCTCCCCAAAATACAAGGGTTACTTATATAAAAGATATTTCCTTTTTGCCATTTTAACAGGGGTATCCACACCAAGCTACAACAATTCACTGCTTTCAGAGCCAGTACAGGACAACTCTGTCCCCCAGACATAGTAGGAACCAAAACGTATTCTGATGGCAAACGTATATATGCAGACACAGCTTAACACAGGCGATGAATACTACATGAACAGCAATAGATCTCGCCTACTGTCACAAACCTAACCTGTATTAGCAGAGATGATTTAATCTTTTTGCTGTTGTTTTCTTCAATTTTTCTCACTGCAAGTTTGAGCTCGCTTTCACAACATGGGCACTTCAGCCTAGAAAAATAAATTTTTTTAGGGAACGCATGTTTTCCTACAATGGCATAGGCATTTTTACTAAATAATCAGAGCTGCTTCCTTCAGCACCACCTGACTGAAGTTTGTCTACTGCTCTAAAATCCAGCAACTTCCAAGACTTTCCTTCTTATGCTACCTCCATAATATTTCAGAGCAAGTGACTTGCAAGTCTACAGGCAGTCAAAGCCCAGAGGCTCATGGATGTCTCAGAACTGATGGGTAAAACTGTGGAAGGGTCAGCATGTAATGTATCCTCAAAGAACTGGGAAAAGTCTAGAGTACGTGTAAAAGAAGAAAAAACAGGGTGTTTTCTTGGATAGACAAACTGGTCTTGATTAAGTTTGATGTTACTGTTGGTAAACAAATACATTCATACTTTTTCTCAGCATCCCTAACCCAAAAACATTATTTGCTCTTTATGTTCCAGACTTGTCATTAGAGTGGCATTGCAGAATGCTAGATCGTTTCTCCTGAGCATGGTACGGATATAACACATTTAAATCAAATTCTTCATCCTATTTTATTAGTGCACTAACAGAGATGAAAAAATTAAGACTTTCAGATAACGCCAATCTATGTTTTATAAGTTCTTAACAGGCTTAATTTAGGATAGCAATCTGATGATCTTTTGAAGCACTAAGAAAAATCTAGCGGTTAGATGAGCAATACTCAATTAGATTCAGCAGAAAAGATTCATTTCATGCGTTTCTAATAGCAAAGAGATTGAACATCTCATTCCAATTCAGAAGAAATAAATCTATTTGGATCATAACATCACGTGAAGCTCCATATTTATTTCAGCATTCTTTATCTTGAAAATTGTGAATACAACTAGACCATGTTTATTAACTAGGACACTTGCTAGATTCCCACTGCATGCTCAGATATCACACAAACACTATCATTTTGTTCCTAAGTAAAACTCTATGAAAAGCAGCATCCAGTTGAGCACAAAATGCATTTTGACAAATTCCTGAAGCACAGCCTAACAGCATCCACCACGAGAGAGAGAAGGTAAAAGTGAAGCTTATGAAAGAGATTACTACCGATTTAGCCAGGAAGCACTTGCCAGCTTTTTACAGGTGTTCTATTTACAATACTTGAAATTTTAATACATGAGATAATCTATTGGAAGCAAAACCTGCCAGACTGGCAGCCTTTAGAACCCAAATCCTCTGCTTAGCCACAAAGCTTATCACAAAGGTAGATGTAATTAAAGCTTACCCACAGTTCACACACAGCTGCAAATGACACTTTTAGCAGTGAAAGAGTAATTTTTTTGCTCCTTTTTTTTTTTTCCTCCACACATTTCTGCCAAGACTAATACCAGCTGACTAGGACAGAGGTGACAGGACACATGAATGTAAGAGGCAACCCATAATTTATTTACTAACACAGTGGAGTTCTCTCCTACACCCCACATTTTACTAAAGGCTACTGTGAATGATGTGACTCTACCTGTCACACCAGAGTAGCAGAGAGAGTGTCTCCTACTGCATACTTTAGTGCAGGTAAAACTATCCAATCTACTACAGAGCAACTCGGACAAAGAATCTCCCATAGAGCAGGGAGCACAGTATCAAAAAGACCACTAAAATAGTCTTGGGGCTAGTTTTAAAGGGCTTTGTGGAATAGGAATGGGAGGACTGAAGTTAACTGCTTAATCTACACAAGAAATCTTTGGTCATCATTGACTTTTGTCATTAGAGCAATCAATAAAGCACATGGATAGCTTTATTCATAGGAGGGATAATACTGAAGTAGAGATAATCATGTTTTAAGTCTTTGCAAGACTGAACCTACTGGTTTGACTTATAGTGCTATCTTAGAGATAGAATTTCCCTTTCAGAGTGCCCAGCCTAATTAGCAAATTGGCAGTTTTATGTCAATAGTTATAACTCTTACAAAATGAAGTAGCTGACAATTTGCTGAACTGGTCACAGTTGTGCAATTAGGAAGACTTCTTGTACTCTAGTTATTTCAAATCAAAGATCAGAGAATAGAATCTCGAACTGAAAATGCAGGTAAATACAGTAAAATAATTTCCATCATGTCATTCTATTGATCATTACTTTTTCTTTCTTATCACAGGTATCTCTGTTTAAAAAGCAAAACAAAACAGCCAACCCTGTTAAAAAGGTGTTTTTAATAAGTTTTGGTCTGTCTTTTCTTTCATATTATGTTATAGGACATGAATTTGCAAGAATAATCCCAATGACCTCAACTAAATAATGAGGGCTTATACAAAGACACCCAAGATAAAGGTCTCCAGAGTCACCTCGTCATTGGTAATATTTTACAACATGCACTGTGCTATCAGGTCAAACAATTTTTATATAATGTAAACAAAAATCTGATTCATAATGTGCTTTCATAGAATCATAGAATCATTAAGGTTGGAAAAGACCTCAAGGATCATCAAGTCCAACCCTCAACCCAACACCACCCAACCCACTAACCCATGTCCCTAAGCACCACATCTACACGTTTCTTGAACACCTCCAGGGATGGTGACTCCAGCACCTCCCTGGGCAGCCTGTTCCAATGTCTGATCACTCTTTCAGTGAAGAAATTTTTTCTAATATCCAGCCTAAACCTCCCCTGGCGCAACTTGAGGCCGTTTCCTCTTGTCCTCGCTTTTGGAGAGTTATTTCGGGCCCTCCCCACCAAAATGGGGCAAAAAAGAAAACAAAAATAATTCAAATACAACAACCCCAATTAAGAAACTGAACTGAAGGAGTCCTGCTGTTGCTTGACTGCTTGAGAGGAATGTAGTTAAACATTAGTCTTGAAAGAGACAGAGACATAAGTACTAAAGAGGAAGGGGATGTAGAGTCTCCTAAAAAAATAAACAAATGCCATTCAAATACTCTGTCATACTAATGATTTCTCATCTATTAAAAAAATATTAAAAATAAAAAAGGACACTGGCTTTGTTTGCTATTACTGCTCTGGTGACTTTCCAGCTTTTCAGGGGTTTTCCTGAAGGGAAGCGGGCAGATCACCACAAGTCCAAGCACCTCACAGACAGGAGAAATCACAGCATGAAAGACTGCAATTAGCATTTTCCTAATCATGCTAATTAGACACCTTGTAATTCAAATTACCTTGAGTTGTAGTTAAACAAAAGTAATAAACCAAGGGTATAAAGTGGCAAAACCCGCAAACCTCATGAATATTCCACAGTAGTAATTTAATGCAGATGTGATAATTGCATGTCACATCATTCAGTTTTAAATATTTCTCCTTCACAAGGATTTTAAAACCTCTTTTGATGGAGAAATGAAGCTAGAGCACTCCTCTTATAGACAGAACCTGGAGAAGCCACCAGCTCATTGACTCACCTTCATAAGTCACCATTAGACAACATGTCCAGAGACAACAGTCATATCAGCTCTCGGGCTGTGGTAGATCCATACAGAGAGGATACTGCCCTTAGCTACATGTTCCCTTTCCCTCTCTGAACTATCATCTAATACACCCTTATTTCCACTGTTTTCACTTTGTCTAAAGGGTCTCCCTCCCACTCCTGTGGAAAGACCCACAACTCTGAGGATCCTAGACATATTCATGAAGTTTTCCTTCATGAAAAAAAAAATCCATTCCACATTTTACTAAGAAGAAATTTCTCAACTAATCAGCTCAAAGTTCTAAAGCAAAAGGGCCACTAGCAAAAGACCAACTTCATAAGGTGTTCAAGCAATTTTTTCAGTTGCTGCAGTTATATAAAACTGTAAAATCAAGATTACACACTACAGTATCTGAAGAAAATAGATTGCTATATAGTCCACTTTTGATTTTACACATAATCAGAAACCTGGAAAGACAAAACCATACCAATATCAGCAACAATATTCCTGTCTTCCAGAATGAAAGGTAATAGGATATCAAAGACTTAAAAACCAAAAAAACCCACAAACAACTAAATAACATTGCCTATCTTTGCTATTTCCCTCCCCCCCCCCAAGTGCTACAATTGTTGTAAATTTTATATATCCATCTTTATTTTAGGCATTCAGAAACACATGAAACCCTGCATCAGGTGGATTATTCAGATTGATTCAAGATTCATGTAAGGTTATGGGGCAAGTACAGTGATTTTAGGGTTTGGTTTTCTTCTCTTCAAACACAATCCTGCTAACACACAAAATAAATGGAAAGATGATTCCTTAAGCATCTTACACAAGCACATAGCTAGTGTTAAAGAATTACGGCTGTGCCAGTCAGGTGAGTGAAAACTTCATGGGAGATGCCGTCCGTCACACAGAACCGCCAGCTGGCAGGCAGACATCTGAGCGTGCAAAGACTAGTGAGAGTGTGACAGCCCAGGAAGAAACTGAGAAAAAGCAGGAAAACAGACCAAAAAACTTAAACCAAGCAGGAAATAAAGACAAGTAAGCATTCACCCTTGTGAAACAGAACTGCTGCTCCAGTGTTGCACGATAACACAGCACATCTCACAACAGAAAATCCCTCAGCTAACAACCTGGTTTGGATCATGGTACCCGAATTTTATCTGAATCTGATCTGCTATGCTAAATCCCTTGAAGTATATAAGCATTGATTAAAAAAAAACTGTCTGCAGGTATCTCCAGTTAATTAAGAGCTCTGACGCCCAGAAATCTGACTTAACAGCAAAGTTCAGGATCCTGCCTTTGCCATCAAGGTACTGCTCATATACGGAGGAGTTAAACTCGATCAAAGACAACTACTGAATAACACTATTTAATAACACTGAGATACATTCCATATCAAATTCCCAGACTTTTTCTTCTCCTAAAGTAGTGCTTTAAAGACTGCATCTCAGCCTTTTTATTTTTTTTTTCCTCTCCCATCTCTCTCTCGTTTGCTCTCCCCCCCACCTTCTGGTTGCATGAATCTTGAATTCTTTTGATTTATTCTTGTATTATATTCTGCATACAAGCATAACTGGAAAATGCCTCAAGACAATCTTTATGGTTTTCACCCAAATTACAGAAAAGGTGAACCAAATCCGACTGAAGGGGCATTTGAACCCAATTTGCCCATTTTCTGCCAGAGGCTCTTGAGGAGGCCCCTGTATGAAGGCAAGAGGTGACCTTACCACCTGAATTTTTTAACACCACCATGTTGTTTGTGCATCTCTGAATGTCTTGCTGGATCCAGTTTTGACAATTATTAAGTTGGAGAAATGTCTCATTTCTTTATACCCGCTTTGAATAGTTAATTCTAGGAGCTGATTTGCTTAAATAAGAGGAATTTTAGGCATAAGGATTGAATTTCCCCGTACTCCAGTTTTCTGAAAAGGCAGACACCTGAAAGTTGTAAAATGCAACTAAGCAAGGCATCACTTGGATAACCCCACTCCGCACCCACCCTGTTTGAGGCTCATCAGTGCTTTCCTAGATTTAGCTTTTGGTTTCCTTCCATACAGTAGAGCGATATGGTCTCTGGTATAAAATGAGTAACTCACCAGGAGTGGTACATCTTAAGTCATCTCACAAGCATTAGAATATAGAGAAGTAGGTCACTTTAAAGGGTGACTGCTATCAAGATATACTGAAATGCACAAGTCAGGATAGATCACCTAGAAGATACATAAAATACAATGTAATTTCACGGTAAACTTCAGATTTCCACTGAATTCTGAACAGTGTGAGTGAAAGATTTTAGTTGTGTAGACATGAGATCCGTATTTCATTTACAGAGGTTATGACCTGCATTCAAATTACTGAATCCATTCCAGGCTAAGATCATTTGTAAACAAAGTATGTTAATCGTTTCTTAGTTTTAGCAACCAGCAAGTCCTCGGACATAAAATCAGAGTACCTCTATATTGACTTGACAGTCATCGCAAACTAATCTGCATTTATACAGACTTTATTACATTTTATCCTGAAGACAGTCTCCTTTTCTCATACTGCAATCTCTTTTAGTATCCGTTTCTTTTGTCACAAAGACAACAGATATATTATTTACATGTTTAGCATTTTATAAGGCAAGACTAACATTCTAACTACCATTGTGATGCTCTTTTCCTTGCTTATGGCTCTGTGTAAACCATGACAACAAATAAAATTGAGGTGATTAAATAGAATTAATATTATGACTAATTCACAGTTCAGTGCCTACGGCAGTGGCTTAATCAGTAGTGTTTATTTATTTATCATCATAAAGCTTAGCTATAACAAATATAGTTATAATAATGAAAAGGATCTAGAACCAGCAGTTTAATCAGAAGAGAGACGTGCAGTACAGCACACCAAATATTAATAAACAAGAACATGCACAACTTCCTCAACACACGCACTAGCCCAGCCATTCAATTCTACACAACTGCTCTTTATAACTGTTCCACCATTCTAGGTCTTATACGTTTCTCTGGGACTCAGTTTCTATATTAGGTACAAGTTGTTCCTCATTTTTATTTTGTGCTCTTTATTGCAAGTTTCGGTCTGCTGTGGTCTGAACAGACACCAGGTCTGCAGAGCAACCAATAGCCCAAAACTGCAACTCTGTAAATGAGATAATTGTAACTTGAGGTAATTGCTTCTCTTCAAAGATAAAGAGTATGTAATCCTATCACCTCTATAGAGTGCTGACCGTAGACAAGAAAATGTAGTGGAGCGTCTCCTTGCTGCAAAAATTGATACCAGATACTATACAGTGCTAAACCAAAAAGTTTGAATACACTGAATCCTTCCTGAGGGAAAAGAAAACCAAGTAATTAATCTTCTTCATACAAGTTCCTTACCCTGTCTCTCAAGTTGTGAGGTCCTTTACTTCCCTATTCCTAGAAGTAAAGAAAAGCTATAAAAGAATTGCCACTTGCAGGTTTGGCTTTTGGGTGTTTTTTGTTTGTTTGTTTATTTTTTGTTTGTTTTTTTTTTTGGGTGGGGGG